>MU173122.1:10982-29434 GCA_016695475.1 Suillus decipiens | reverse complement strand
TCCTTGTTGCTGCCTTATCACTGGTGATTTCAATCAGCATGTGGTTTTGTTGATTTGACTGATATTCTTGGCAGACACCATGAAGTCCATGCCTCCTTGCTGCCATTGCTGGCAGCAGCAAAGGTATTGTCCTCTCTCCCTTCTTGCAATGCCAAGCTTGAAAACCTCTCATTCTGTCCATCTTGTTGTCAGCTCTATAAGGTCCACCACAAAGCTCAAGTCTAGGATCTTGTCACAGACACAACAGGTCAAGGACCGATGACGCAGACAAGAACAATACAATGCCAACATCACAGGTAGGTTTTCATTATTTATACTATCTTTTTTTGCTATTGATGCTACCTATAGGATTGAGTACTGACTCTCAGATGCTGCTTGCAGACATGCAGCATGAGGCTGTGGACAGCGTGAACAGAGGCATAGATGATACCATGGGCACTATAGATGACACAAGATTCAGGTATGTCCTACATGTATATCAAAGAACTGTTAGATGCTCATAATTTTGTGTATGTACTTGTATAGTCTTGCATCAGGCATGTCAAATGCAGCTGCATCTGTTTCGCAGCATGCACTCAAGCTCAAGTGCTGAGGGTGTCATGCTCTTCCTGTCTCAGGAATGCAGAGTTTAACACAAGGTTGACTACACTACTTACTACTACTGCCTTGTCAACTTGAAGCTGTGACCTCTCTGAACTGATCAGCACACTATTTCAGTTCTCGCTTCTTCCCCTTGTCAGAGTGTGTCTTGCATGGTTTCTTAGTAATGGCTACCTTGTTCCCTCCCATGCCTGTAATACCCGAAATCACATGCATAACATCTCCTTCTACTTGCTCATGGCCTTGTTTCCTTTGAATGGGTGCAGCTTCTCTTGTTGTAGCTACAGAATGGGACTTGGTGTTTCCTGGCTGTGAGATAGACAATAGAAATGGATCAATGTTAGCTAGAAAGAGCTGTCGTTAGCATTGCCCAATATCACAACATAAATATAATGTACCATCTGTGTTCCTGTCTTCATCTACATTATCATGTGAACTGCACTTGAAGGTCTCATTGAATCTGTTCTGGTCCCAATCCTCCCACTCAGCAGTTGTCAATTTGCAAAATTTTATTGCACCCATCATAAATGCATTGTACATGATCTTGACCTCTACCATTAAGCTGATGTCCCCAGGATTTGCAAACTTTTTCAGTGGCCAGTTGTCAAGAATCACTCCATAATGTGCAGTGATATTATCGTTAAAGTTGACATAGTACATTCTTGAGACAGGCACCTACGCTGCCTCACGGAGCTTTTCCAGTATAAGTGCTGATGTCTTGCTCTTGAGTTGAAGGAAACTCTGCTTATAGTTAGAAATGACACCTATAGAACCACAAAGTAGTTAGTACGATTAATTATGAATAAAAATTCATACCAGTGATGCTGGATGTACAGTAGCCTTCAAGACATGTTGCAAAGTTGGAGGGTGTCTCTTTGAGAGCAAGCTGGAAAAAGTCGCTGACACAATCATCTGAAAGGTAGACATAAGGATGATTACAATGGTCAAGGTCGCCCCAAACAGTGATGAGGGCAGTATGACACCCAGTCCTTGCAGAGAGAGTAGCGAGCTATATACAATATAAATGCATGCCAAAAATTGCTGCTTCCACAATGTACATACTGGTTGTGTTACAGAATCTAATGTAGCACAAATATCATGGAAGGCATTGATGGGGATGTTATGACTTGCCAAAGCCTTGTTGTTGCAATGGTGTCACAGCCCCTTAAATCACTTAAGACTAGGGCAGAGACTAGGACTCGAATGAAGGTTATCACAACAGAGAGAAGACTGAGCAGTGATGTCTGGTTGCTACTAGTTGTGGATACAAGAGGTTTGAACTAAGGAACTACTATGGCAAAACTAGCTAACTATATAGGCATATTGAAACTGAGATACAAACTGAGTTCTAAACTACTAGCCAATCAGAAAATAGAAGTGAGAATTGTATGATGTGATGTTGTGACATTGTTGATGACATTATAATGACATCATATTCTAGAAGGTTCTAAGGTCATGTGATATGTCATGTGATACTATCTTATCTTATCCGATAGCATCATAAAAGACCTCTTCATCTTCATCAGGAAGTTCAGTCATAGAAGTGGATATAGGGATTTCGGTAGGGTTAGGGTTTGTCTTAGCACTGGTTTTAGGCACTTTAGGGAAATTGAGGAAAGAATAATGGTTGGTATGAGGAATTCATGACAGATGGTCTTCTAAGTCTTCCATGAGGCCTTCTGTTGCATCAGTCTTCTCTTGTTGTGACATAGCATTGCACTTCTCAGCAATATCATGCACGACCTGGGTAGCCTTCACATGTGGTTCATCAGGTGCTTGTGCTGTATAAAATACATTAGAAAATTTGAGAAGAGTATTCAAAAACACAACTGACCTGAATTCATTGCCTTGACCTCAGAATGAAGAAACACATTCCAATGGGTCACTTTTCAGCTCTTTTGTTTGGTGTGCATTCATTGCAAAATTGCTTCAAAATGATATTCAATAGTCCTGTGGGGAAACTGTTCATGTAATTTGATGCGGTGGTGCCATGGAGTTCTTGCACTTGATTTAGTGACCTTGATATAATGCTGATGTTGAGCAACATCTGGCATTGTTGAAAACTGCAACAGCACAAGCAGGAGGACAACATGAACGAATGTGGGAATGCAAGGAAATGAAAAAAAACTTGTTAGTGGATATAGGCAGTGTAAATGACATTAAAGGCATGGTGCAAAAGCATCAGTAATATTATCTAGATGATGATGTCATCATCAAGATAGATGGCATGTCCTGAAATCAACTCAAAGATATATTCAGCCTCCAACAGAGCCATTCCTTTAGCACAGACATAGTTAGTGAAATCTTGAGAGGAATTCACTTCCCTAAATGCATGAATGATGCTCCACATGGCTGACACTTGGTAGCCATGTGCAAAGAGGTACTTTTTGGCAGCAATACCAAGGATACCAGTGGGTGGTGAGTCAAAGCTAATACTATCAGATTCTCTGATGTAAACCATCTTTGTGATGCCAGAAAGTGATCTGTTATAGTGGAGGATGATGGGCAGTGTTGAACTGCTAATAGAGCAGTAGGGGGAGGGAGATCTCACTTGAAGCTGCTCAAATTAAGTTGAAAGCTGCTGTAGACCTTGTAAAATGATCAGAGGAAGTAAGTTGAATAAAAAAGAACATACCTGCAGGTTGAGGTATCCCATATTGCCCTTGAGAAGTGGATGATCAATGTATCATCACAGGAAACTCAGTGTTGTGAGCTAAACAGGTTAAAGTTGGCTGAGACTTGTTGTCAATAATATTGCCCTTGAATATCATGAAGCGGAAAGCATTGATAAGCATGTTAAATTTTTGCAACATCCTGGTTTCAAGGCCATTGACCTGTAACAGGGCATGAGTATAGTGCAGCAGCATACAAGTATCATACTTGCAACATTACATACCTATCCAAAAATATACCAATCTTCTGTCCATGAACAATACTATGAAACTATTCATGATTGGGAAAAAAGCCTGTGATGTCCTTCCTGTATGTCGCCAATGTTGAGAAGATAGTACTGGGTGAACTCCCCTCAATGAACTTGATCATAGAGTTCTGTGGTCTCATGATTTGATCTGCTTGATCCTGTAAAAAGCACTGTATGGCTAGTGGGAAGGGAGGCATGTCATGACTGGATGCAATGGATGGCCTTTTAAAGTTGAAATATGTCATTATGCATTGTACAAAAAAAGTATGAGGTATTCAAATTGCTATGGTAATTCAGATATGTAGTTGAGTAGACCACTGACTTCACCAGCAATAGCATCATCCTCCTCAAGTCCTCCACAATCATCTCTCTCATCAGCTTCAGCATTCTGGTGCTCTGAAGTCACCAATGCCTGCAAGTCCACAGTGATTTGTACATAGTCTGGAGTGCCCTTCCTGACACCTAGTGTTGTTGAGCCAGTGAAGCCAGCAAGTGAATATAAGTCCTGTAAACAAGCAAGCACATGAGCATTGATACACCACCACCGCCAACAAAATTCTTCAAGTGCCCCACATAAAGGATCATTGGCATTGTTGGCCTCCAAAATGACTTGGGTGAAGTGTGCTTCCTTGTCAATGATAGCAGTGTGCAGTCAACGACTTTCCACATGGCAATACTAAATTTCTTCATGAGCATGCTCAATTTGAAGGCTCTGCTTCATGACTTCATGCATGACTGGTTCAGCCCAGCATCTATTGTGAATGTCTTGGTGTGTCTCATGCAGGAGAACAAATTCTTCAAGAAAATTATAGTGCAATATTTTTGTCCAGTCCAGCATGGGTGCTGGTGGCTCAAGGGCAAGGGCAGCTGTATTATAGGATTTGACAGCATTTTAGATGGCCTTACAGCGAGTTTGCAAGGACTTGGCAATATGAGTGCACATCCTGTTACAGTCATATGTGCCCCTATTCATTTTCCTTATATCTGCACTATGTCTTCGCTTATGTCATCTTTACCTTGTATGTCATACATCTCAACACATCTGTACTATAGCTGCCTTCCTCTTTAGGATACGCACTTACACTCTCATGTCTCTTTTCCCATGCCTCTTTAGATAGTCTTGGTCTGTGTGCGCATAGCTATCCTATTTAAGCACAGTGTACTGACCTCTTGTTCTTTACTTTAATCTTACTGGGTTTTACCTGGAACATCCTTCACTAAGGCCTTGCAACCTTAGTCGTCTGAATTATATCTAAGACCTAGCACTCCTTTGTCTTAGTCTAAAGCAAAGCCTTGCTTTGACCCAGCCAGTCTAGTCCTTTCACCACAAGGTCTTGACTGTCTTCATCATCGCAGATAATGTACTTGACCTGGCAGTCTCATACCAGTACTCAACAGCCTTGTTGATACTGAGAACTCTTGCTCGTTTGCTTGAGTGCCAAGATCCACATTCAAGAAGCCTCTTGTGTGTGGCCTTTGTGTTAAGAACTATCCCAGTTTGTAACAAAAGATTAAAGTCCTTGATACCATTGACTATCCAGTCTTTGGCCCCCACCACTGATTCCTGCAAGACAGCAGGAAGCCCTAGCAGACAGCCAGACAGCATGTTTAGGCATAAAGGTTTACATTCCTGTGACATTACTATCTGCCCAGAATGTCTACAAAAGACCATGAATTCAAGATCGGTCAACCGACCATCTTTGACAGGGATCATGATAAATCCAAGTCATTCCTCTTGTCCTGTTATGCATACATGGACATCAATGAAAAGATTTATACCTCCGATCTGTAGAAGATTGTTTTCATCTGCTCCTTTATGGAAAAGGGAAATGCCCATTTATGGAAAGAAGACTTCCTTACCACCATACACATGAAGACCACTTGTGACTATGGAAAGTTAGAAGACTTCATCAAAAGCTTCAATAAGGCATTCACACCCCTTGACCCTACCAGATCTGCAATCACCAAGCTTCGTGATTTGAAGCAAGGTAGCAAAGACCTCCAAACGTACATAGCTGACTTCTACCACCTCGCTGCCCAAGCAAAGATCAAAGATGATTCCACCAAAATCCGGTACTTCCAGGATGGCCTCAACCAAGGCATTCTTACTAGATTGTTCAACACAGGAAACATCCCTGAAACCTTTAATCAAGTTATCGAAACATGCGTCAATATCAATAACTCTTATCATTGCCTCATGGCAATTGATAACCAACATGCACCCCAGAAGAAGTCACAGAAGTACAGGAGCTCCTGCTATACATCTTCCCATGATCCAAACATGATGGAAGTCGATCATCTTACTCAAGCTGAGAAGACAGAACATATGAAGAAGGGCAAGTGTTTCAACTGCCATCAGACTGGACACTGTGCAAATGGTTGTCCCAAGAGAAGGGGTAAAGATACTCCTGTACACCAGACAGAAACAGAAAGCTCAGGCTCTGGATCAAAGATTGAAGAAGTGGAAAGTGATGATGACAAAGAAACTGTTAGGCAGTTGGCCCAGAATTTTTGATGTGGAGAAACAAATTGACGTATATTTCTCCCTCTGTACTATTATGACTTGTACATGCTGTAGGTGAATGAAAGGAACTTCATGTTCCCATTACCCTCATATCTCGCACCCATCATGAATCTGTCGAAACCACTGCCATCATCAATTCCGGAGCAGCCAGAACTTTCATCTCAGAAGAATTCATGAATCTTCACAGAATCAACTGAAGAAGGCTTAGCAAGCCATTCAAAGTCACTACCGCTGATGGCACCTACATTAAAGGTGGCCTGATCACACACTATTGCTTATTAGTTGTGAAGATTGATGAATGAACCATGTATGGAAAGTTCAACATTACCAAGCTCAGAAGATGCAATCAAATCCTCCTTGGTATTCCCTGGCTGTGTGCCATGAACCTGGTCATTGATTGGACCGCCAAAACCCTGACCCTGTCACAAACAAAGAAGTCAGACCTTATCGAAATTGACATGGAGACAGAGAAAGAAGGCGAAGCTTCTCCCTCTATTCAAACACCACAGAACCCTGAAATGGAAGAATTTGAAAATTCCAAAAGACAGTCCCTACCATAGAAGCATGGGTGTTGGAATAACCCCATTGCCAGCATCATAACCCTCATCTGCCAAACCCATACCAATGTCTGAATCACCCCTGGAACCACTGTTCCCCGCTCCTTCAGTTAAACTCCCATCACCAATGATCACTCATTCTACCCTTCCCAGTGAAACTCTACCACAATGACCCATCTCACCTATCCCTCATGTAGAGAAGAGACAAAGTGAACAAGAATCCTCCCCTCAACCACCACCAACCCCAAAAGAGAAAAGATCACCAAGTAAGCAGTGCAAACATGTCAGAAAAGCTGATGAGCCACTTCCTGCTTGAACTGACAAGAAGGTACAGATAGACTTCACTGAGGGAAGGGCTACTGAAGAAGAATTCCTTAAAGGGGAACCATTCCTGAAAGATGAACCAAAAGCAATGGCAGAAGAAAATGTGCCTGTGTTGCTTCCCACTGAAGATGAAGAAGAACCTTTCTTTGACACAATGCAAGATGTATGGACTGAACCAGAAGTCCAAAACATGGCACTTATGAGCTGAACAAAGGAGAATTCCTTGTCAAGTACAACATCAATGGCTTACAAATGTGAATCATTGAAGAAGTTTCCATGGATACCCCACTAATCCATGATGGTACTTCCCAGTTGGAAACTGAAGCCTCCTCCAAATTCAGTAACAAAGCTCAAGAATTTGCCACTGATGAGAAGGAGAAATGCAAGAAATCATTCAAAGAACTCATCCCTTCTTACCTCCATGATTTCCACAATGTCTTTGCAAAAGAAGGCTTGAACAAACTTCCACCAGAATGACCTGGTATTGACTACCATATCAAAATGAAACCTGGTTTTATTCCTTGCACTTTAAAGGTATACCCATATTGGAAAAGGAAAGAGAAGCCATCAAGAACTTTATTGATGAAAGTGTAGCCAAGGGATTCATCTCCGAATCTAAATCACCCCAGGCTAGTGGCTTCTTCTTTGTAGGAAAGAAAAGCAGAGAACTCCGCCCATGTCAAGATTATTGATACATTAATGACTGGACGATAAAAAATGCTTATCCACTTCCTCTTCCAGTATCCCTTGTCACCCGGTTACACAATGCTTGCTTCTTTATGAAAATGGATATCCAATCCGGATACAATAACATTTGCATCCATCCTGATGATCGCTGGAAAGCTGCTTTCACCACAGAATTTGGCCTCTACAAACCTAATGTCATGTTCTTTGGCTTATGCAACTCCCTTGCAACATTTCAAGCCTACATGAACCAAACATTCCAGCAAGAAATTAACTAAGGATGGATGGTTATCTACATGGACAACATCCTTATCTTCTCGAAAACTTTAGAAGAACACCAGGAGCGCACCAGATGGGTACTTGAATGAATACAAAAAGAACAGCTGTTCCTGAAACTGGTGTGACAGTCTAGCTGGTGCTAGTCTTGCATAGGTCCATTTCCATTATTGTCTAACCCCTATACTGCATAGCACAACCACCCCTAACCCTAACACTATCAATATAAACAGTTACCAAGGTTACCGCACCCTTGCCGGACTACTGTGCTGCAGTACCAAGACACATTCCATGAGCCGATGCCCATCAAATGCCCATGCCATGCCAAACTAGTTCCATTTGGTGCGTAGTATGTTCCCATCTACCGCTGCTAATCCCATGGCAAGCCTTATTACATGTAGAATGCATGCTGCAGCACATGCTGCACCATTACATATTACTACAGCTAAGTCTCGTGTATTTGCTACTACTTTCACCTATTGATTCCGCATACTTACAATGTATGATAAAAGACTGCTGACTTCTCCTCAGTTCAACACTCCCCTTCTACTGTACAGTGGTAGGAGAAGTCACTTACTATCATTTTCTTATATCATATCACTCATTTGACAGGATTCCTGTACCGCTATCGCTATACAGAAATACATCTTCTTTGAAATAACATATCCTCTCTGAATTCTTCAATAGTCTTTGCCATCCTGCTACACATGTTGCTATTGACGCTATCATTGCTATACTCATCATCATCACTGCTATCACCACTTAAGCATCAGTATCATCCTTATAACACCGTCACTCGTTGTTGTCTCTCGGCACACAGTGCTATCATAGTTATCAACACACGCTATCATACTGCTTATCGCTAGCACTACTATCAGTACCATCAGTATCTTCGGCATCACCTGTATCCATCACACTCAGCATGCTTAGCATCGGCATCCATGGTATTCACAGCACTATCAGCGGCAATGCTACCACTATCATTGGCATCACCTTATAGGAGTATCACATGTCTTATATCAGTGCTCGACGAAGTATATTCACTAGCAACCCCTTGGGTCGAATGTTCTTGCCTTGCAAGTATAGCAGCTAGGTAGACACTTGACATATACTAGTCTAGGGGGTAGTTCACTATCACTCTAGCTAGATTGTAGTCTTTACACCAGAAAAGTGCACTTTTGATGCACAAGAAGTCGAGTATCTGGGTATGATTATCTGACCCAGAGAAGTTGCTATGAATACTGCCAAGACTAAGGGAATCGCCAAATGGCCAATCCCAAAGACATCCACTCTTTCCTTGGCTTCTGCAACTTCTACCAAACATTTATATCCCATTACTCCAATATTTCCTGACCTCTCATTGATCTAACCAAGAAGAACACATCATTTGTGTGGACACCTGAATGTCAGGATACCTTCGACATCCTGAAAGAGAAGTTTACCAAGCAACCAGTACTTAGAAATCCTGATCTGACTTGGCAATTTGTGGTTGCCACCGATGCATCCCTCATAGCTATGGGGGCAGTCCTTTTACAGACTGACAAAAACAGTGTATACTATCCATGTGCCTACCTTTCCCAATCCCTGAACCCCACTGAACACAATTATCAGATTTTCAACTGCAAATTACTGGCAGTCATATGGGCACTGATGGAATGGCATCATTACCTCAAAGGAAACCCACACCCTATTATTGTTTTCACCGATCATAAGAACCTGCTGTACTTCTGGACAGCACAGAAACTCACTTGCCACCAGGCCCACTGGCAATTGATTTTATCCATCTTCAACATTGAACTACACCACATCCCTGGCACCAAACTAGCAGTCCCTGATGCCCTCTCCTATTGCCCTGACCATGATAATGGCAGTCATGATAATGAAGATACCATTCTTCTTCCTGATTCCCTTTTTGTCTGACTCATTGACATGGATCTACTTGATATATTGGGTAGTTCTGACCCTCTCAATGATCCAGTTTTCAAAATGGTGTCAGATGCCCTAGATGGGGTCTGTCTTCCTCCCATGAAGTCTGCCTTATCTGACTGGAAGATTGATAACAGTATCCTTTATGTCCATAACCATGCCTATATTTCCCCTCCCCAGCGATCTGCCATCCTCTCCCACTATCATGATCACCCCTCCACTGGCCATCCCAGCCACTTTAAAACCGAAGACCTCATCAAGCGTGAAGCTTGGTGGCCCTCTATGGGGGCCTATATTTGCAAATATGTTGAGGGTTGCACCCTTTGTCAGCAAATGAAGGCAGATGCCCATCTCATCCAGCCTCCCCTATCCCCTATCCCATCCTCCATGGCACACCCCTTTTCCCAACTCTCTGTCGATCTGATCACTGATCTCCCCATTAGCAATGGCTTTGACAGTATCATGGTTGTGGTAGACCATGGCCTTATGAAGGGGGTAATTATCATCCCTTGCCAGAAAACCATCTCTTCAGAAGGTGTGGCCAAGTTATTTTTAAAACACGTATTCTGATGTTTCGGTCTCCATGACAAAGTTATCTCAGATCACTGTAAAGACTACAATCTAGCTAGTATGATAGTGAACTACCACCTAGGCTAGTATATGTTGAAGTCTACCTAGCTGCTATACTTGCAAGGCAAGAACATTCGACCTGAGGGGTTGCTGGTGAATATACTTCATCAAGCGCTGATATGAGACTTGTAATACTCCTGTAAAGCGATGCCGATGCTAGCAGTAGCATTGCTGCTGATAGCGCTACGGATTCCATGGATGCCGATGTCTAGCGCCTTGTGGGAGATGGATACCAATAATGCTGGTGATACCAATGATACCATGAGGAGTGCTAAGGATGAATGCAGTGATAGCGTGTACTGATAACTGTGATAGCGCTGTATGCCAAGGGACAACGAAGAGAGATAGCATGATGACGATAATACCAATGATACTGATGGATACCAGTGCTTAGCAAGGATAGCAGTAAGGGAGGCATTGAGAGTGAAGACCATCAAAGGATCCTTAGAGATATTTGGATTTCAAAGAAGATATATTTGTGTACAGCGAAAGCGGTAGCGGTATGGGAATCCCATCTAATGAATGATATGATATAAGAAAAATGATTGTAAGTGACTTCTCCTACTGCTATACAGTAGAAGGGGAGTGTCTAATGGAGGAGAAGTCAGCAGTCTTTTATCATACATCATAAGTATGCAGAATTAATAGGTGAGAATAGTAATGAGCATGCGAGATTTAGCTGTAGCAATATGTAATAGTGCTGCATGTGCTGCAGCACGCATTCTACATGTAATAAAGCTTGCCGTGGGATCAGCAGCAGTAGATGGGAATATACTACACACCAAATGGAACTAGTTGGCATGGCATGGGCATTTGATGGGCATCGGCTTGTTGAATGTGTCTTGGTACTGCGGTATGGTAGTCCGGCAAGAGCATGGTAACCTCGGTAACTGTATATATCAATAGTGTTAGGGTTAGGGGTGGTTGCTGTAGCGACCATATTGCCGCTAGGCTCATGTCCTAGCTATTCTACACACATCTCAGATCATAGCCAAGGGAACCGAACGTCAAGCGGCACTCGTACTGACCATCCGAACTGCATCATCCATCCATGTCCATCCTAAGTCCATCTAGCTCCATTTGGTGCGTATTAATTAGTAACTGTCGAAACTGATCCCATGGCAAGCGCTATTACATGTACGCCTCGTGCCGCAGTACCCAGCAGCATGATTACATATTCAGTCCATTTGCCTTGCTCGCTCGCTACTATACTTGCCTATCCATCCCGGTTGCTCATGCACTATGTTAAAAAGCCTCTCAGATATTTTTCGTACTTCACTTCCTCCATCTGTGGTAGCCATAGGAGTCACTCATAGTATTAATCCTTTGTTTCATGCAAATTCTATCTTCATTCTTGCCTTAAACTTTCAATCTATCGGCACTTAGTACCACTATAAGTTGCCATGGGATACTACAAGCTAAGCTCTCATTCTTAGATCTTTGATTTCATTATGGAGTCTTGGACCGCTACTGGTGACTCTTACCATTGCCACTGTTTTTGATCATTACTGTGGACACAGCATTCACCTTCAGCAGTTACCACTGTTGCTATTTCAGTATCGCTAACTAGCGCCCTTACCATTGCACTTTTGCTCTCGGATTATCTTGTTCTGCTGTAATACCGCTGACAGCGGCAACCTTCGGAGTAGTTTCTTACCTCTATCATCTAGTCTTACTGTGCTCCCTCGCTAACTAACTAAAGGAAATTGCTTCTATTGCAGTCCTCTCGGGTTGAACTACCTACTCGCACCTTCAGTAGGATAAATAGTTGTGTCTATCTATAGGCCAGCTGTTATTTCCTTGTTTCATCACGCTATGCGGTATAGGGGCTAGACAATAATGGAAATAGACTTATGCAAGGTTAGTGCCAGCTAGACTGTCACATCCCCCAGGGACTTTGAAATCTGACCATCCCCAGTCAGGTATGCCGTTGGCAAGGGACTTAGCAGAATTTTGATCATAGAAGTCACATGGTGCGACACATGTCTCGGTGATTGCTGTAAGGAAGTGGAAGCATGGGTACATGGTTCCGTGGCCTCGGAACAATGGAAATGAAGAGTGGCACATTGTGGCCGCAATCGGTAATCCCTATAAATTAGTTGCTGTCTGCACAGTTTTCCCTTTATCTTTTTTACAACTCAATAATGTCCAACTACACTTTCAACTTCTCCTCTTTTGCCGCACCCACTCTTTTGGGTCCTCAGAAGGAGTTTGCGATCCTTTGCGAGAAACTCAAGGTGTTCGTGAAGTTGATCCCCAACGACAAAGAAGAACTTGCGGAAGATAAAGAGATCTGGATCTCGGGCTGGGACAAGCTGATGGTATGTTTCTTTTCTTTTCTCTATTATTGATTTTGACTTAGCGTTTTTTCTAGCTTGACTTAGAGCACTGCCACAAGGAAGGTACTGAGCTGGGGCACATGCTAATGCTGTCTGAGGCCGAGATTGCTGCCGCTAGCTCAGTGGTAGTGTCCATGCAGCTGTTTCGCGATCAGCTGTGTGCCAAGAAGATAGCTGCAGAGCAAGCAGTGAAGAACTTGGAGAAGGGGAAGGGGAAGGAGAAGGTAGTGGAGGAGACTGCCACGGTAGCAGAGGCTGCTGCTGATGCTGATGAGGAGGATGAAGAAGAGGCCCCTGTGCCAAAAAGGAAGGTATGCCCTACCACCAAGAAGAGTGTAGTGGTAGTGGAGTCAGAGGTTGAACAGCCTATGGTGAGTTTTTTGTATCACTTATACTTGGCTAGATTCACTAATGGTCTCATTTTTTAGCTGAAGGTTGGCCATATGCGCACATCCAACAATGGCAAGGAGCTGTACTTGCCTACCAAGTGCAGCAATTGCGCTAGGTGGGACTTAGTGTGTGTCAGTGAGCCCAGCAAGGTGTGCGTCCCTTGCTGCAGAGCAAAACACAGGTGCTCTCACAATACTGGTGAGTTTTCTTTTCTTTCTTTCTGGACTTTGCGCTTTGCTAACTCATTTCTATAGTCCTCCATACTAGAGTTCCCATGGTGGAGATAATGGTGCCCAGCCTGTTCAAGGGTACTATTGTGACCAGGCATTGCAAGATGCCTGAAGGAGCCATTGAGCTCTCTGACACAGAGGATGCCATGGTTGCCTTGCCACCGTGCCCAGCTAAGGTAGCAAGGAAGGAGAGCCTTGCCACAGTTGCAGAAGCCAGGGAGGAGACTCCTACAGACCTGGCACTGTTCCAGCAGCAGTTGAAGGAGTTGAGGGAAGAAGAGGATTTAGAGTTCTTGATGGGTGCTGAGCTGGAGCGCATGGAGGCACGCTTTCTTCAGGCAGAGGGCCTGATGAAGGAGATGGGGGCTGGGATGAGGTACCTTCATGGCTGCTTGGACCACCTTAGAAAATAATTAGAGTACTTAGTCTTTCTCTCCCTTTTCCTCTTTGTACTATAGAGTAGCACTTAGGATAGTGCAGTCCTTAGTAATGATAGGCACTTATAGGCTTGCCTGAATCCATGTGTGAATCCTAAGTGTCTGCAGTCTGCTTGAGTCCAAATGCCTCCAAAATGCCATGTCCAAATGCCGTGCACTAGTCCATTTGGCGCCTAAGGTAAAAAGAACATAAGGTAAGCGACCACTCGCACATAGCTAAGATAAAGAAAAAAAGGATACTGGAAGCTGTGTGAGGTACCGCTTGTCTTGTCTTCATTGCTACTTCTGCCGTTGTCTATTCCTGCCTTCGGGATACAGCTGATGACTATCAGTATACTTCTTTGTTCCATTTTGATAATGAATGGGCAGGGTGTGCTGCCTCCATGGTAGAAAGTGAAAGGTACGGTGTGACAGTCTAGTTGGTGCTAGCCTTGCATAAGTCTATTTCCATTATTGTCTAGCCCCTATACCGCATAGTGCGACCACCCCTAACCCTAACACTATCAATATATACAGTTACTGAGGTTACTGTGCTCTTGCTGGACTACTGTACTGCAGTACCAAGACACATTCCACAAGCCGATGCCCATCAAATGCCCATGCCATGCCAACTAGTTCCATTTGGTGTGTAGTATATTCCCATCTACTGCTGCTGATTCCACAGCAAGCTTTATTACATGTAGAACACGTGCTGCAGCACATGCAGCACTATTACATATTGCTACGGCTAAATCTCGCATACTCGTTACTATTCTCGCCTATCAATTCCATGTACTTATGATGTATAATAAAAGACTGCTGACTTCTCCTCCATTAGACACTCCCCTTCTACCGTACAGCAGTAGGAGTAGTCACTTACAATCATTTTTCTTATATCATATCATTCATTAGATGGGATTCCCATACTGCTACCACTTTCGCTATATACAAATATATCTTCTTTGAAATCCAAATATCTCTAAGAATCCTTTGACGGTCTTCACTCTCAATGCTTCCCTTACTGCTATCCTTGCTAAGCACCGGTATCCATCGGTATCATCGGTGTCATTGTCATACAACACTATCACAGTTATCGGTACATGCTATCACCATGCTCATCGTTAGCGCTCCTCACAGTATCATCGGTATCACCAGCATTATCAGTACCTATCTTTCACAAGGCGCTAGATGTCAGTATCCACAGAATCCATAGTGCTATCAGCGGCAATGCTACCGCTAGCATCGGCATCACTTTATAGGAATATTACAAGTCTCATATCAGTGCTTGACGAAGTATATTCACCAGCAACCCCTCGGGTCGAATGTTCTTGCCTCGCAAGTATAGCAGCTAGGTAGACTTCGACATATACTAGTCTAGGTGGTAGTTCGCTATCATACTAGCTAGATTGTAGTCTTTACAATGGTAAATGTCTGTGTACATTATGAGTTAGTCTTCGGTAGTCCTTTGTGTAAGTATATTGTCTCTGTGCTCATAGCAAGTATCATATGTGAATGGTGCCATGTAGGCGTGATATATAGTGAAATGAAAATAGTCACCAGTTGAAGCCTGGGGTAAAATGGAGAGTATCATACTTGGGATATATTATTTTCTTTGTTTTTTTTGTGTTTTTATGAACAAGGGTGGTATTAGCGAGTGTCGGTATAGGTATGGGATGGTGCTGTTGGGTTACTGCTGGTGGGTATATGAGCGCTGGGACTGGCACTATTCTTCTTCTTCGATTGACTCTTTCTTTGGCAATGGAAACCTCTTGTCCTGCTTTCATACCGTGATAGTGCTATGCAGGCATGTGATGGCCTGTTGTACTGTGAGATAAA
Organism: Suillus decipiens; assembly: GCA_016695475.1. Taxonomy (NCBI): domain Eukaryota; kingdom Fungi; phylum Basidiomycota; class Agaricomycetes; order Boletales; family Suillaceae; genus Suillus; species Suillus decipiens. The sequence continues at coordinate 13,782 of MU173122.1, read as the reverse complement.
TATTAATGGGTTGCTAGCACGCTGAAGGCAGCACTTTGCTTCCTGAGCCAAATGCTGATGCTGGTGACCGGTGATAAACCTGTTAGCCGTGATACAGCAAATGATACTATAAGGCCAAGGGTGGCTGTCATTGGCATCTGGTATTTCTTCTATAGGCACTAGCCTGGGTGCACATGGTGGCTGTGGGTTCTGCTGCATAGTCTCTATCTGTAATGGCAATACTTTGATTAGCGGTGGACATTCAGTAATGGCTTTGGTGATTGCATCTATGAACGGAGTTGCTTCGATATTGATACTATACCTCATCAGTAGACATTTGTGCTCTATCTCAGTGGTGTCTGCTTCTTCATTGGTAGTAGCGCTATGGGTAACAGTAATCGCGCTTTCCAGGGGGATAAGTGTTTCGCTATAAGAATTGTGTACAGTATTGTCAGCATTGCATATATCATCTGCTAACAAGCTTGGTTTGCTATGTTGGACTGGCAGTAGCACTATGTTGAGTGGTGATGCCGCTGGTACTGGGACTTTGTCTTGGCATGCTGTCAGTAAGATTTTGAACGTTAGCAGTGTTGTCGTGATGTCAGTAGGTGTCGTTTGTTCTTTGGTGTTGGTAATAGGGGTTATTACAGCATGACATGTATTTGCATCAGAGTACTCAATAGCATCCTCCTCATAGGAGTCCGCCAGCAGAGCATCTGCTGGGCAAGCTATTGTGCACTTGGACGTTTCGTTGCCATGACCTGGATATGCATACAAAACTGTGTTAGCGAATTCTTCATAATTGTTACTGTTGTATTCCTCTAAACACTCCCATAGCTCGGCTTCATCAGGGTGAGCGTACCATGTGGCTGCTTTGATATGTGCTACCTCTGTGATACCGGCCATGTCGGCTAATTGATCTACTGTAATGAGAAATGTTAGCAAGTCCACTGGGTTACCGTTGAAGAACAGTGCTGCCGGTGTGCAGTGTAATGGCATATAGAACGTAGTCATGAATAAGCACTCGGTATGGGTTGACATCTGGAACTGTCAGCATGAAATATGCGGTAAGCGGTTTTGAGCAAAGATGGAAATATACCAAAGAACCCCTCGTGGTGGGCTCCAATTGTAAAGACTACAATCTAGCTAGTATGATAGTGAACTACCACCTAGGCTAGTATATGTTGAAGTCTACCTAGCTGCTATACTTGCAAGGCAAGAACGTTTGACCCGAGGGGTTGCTGGTGAATATACTTCGTCAAGTGCTGATATGAGACTTGTAATACTCCTATAAAGTGATGCCGATGCTAGCAGTAGCATTGCCGCTGATAGCGCTACAGATTCCGTGGATGCTGACATTTAGTGCCTTGTGAAAGATAGGTACCGATAATGCCAGTGATACCAATGATACCGTGAGGAGCACTAACAATGAGCGCGGTGATAGCATGTACTGATAACTGTGATAGCATTGTATGCTGAGGGACAGCGAAGAGAGATAGTGTGATGACAATGATACTGATGATACTGATGATACTGATGGATACCAGTGCTTAGCAAGGATAGCGGTAAGGGAAGTGTTGAGAGCGAAGACTGTCAAAGGATTCTTAGAGATATTTGGATTTCAAAGAAGATATATTTGTGTATAGCGAAAGCAGTAGCAGTACAGGAATCCCATCTAATGAATGATATGATATAAGAAAAATGATTGTAAGTGACTACTCCTACCGCTGTACGGTAGAAGGGGAGTGTCTAACAGAGAAGTCAGCAGTCTTTTATCATACATCATAAGTATGTGGAATTGATAGGCGAGAATAGTAACGAGTATGCAAGATTTAGCCGTAGCAATATGTAATAGTGCTGCATGTGCTGCAGCACATGTTCTACATGTAATAAAGCTTGCTGTGGAATCAGCAGCAGTAGATGGGAATATACTACACACCAAATGGAACTAGTTGGCATGGCATGGGCATTTGATGGGCATTGGCTTGTGGAATGTGTCTCAGTACTGCAGTACAGTAGTCCGGCAAGAGCATGGTGTAAAGACTACAATCTAGCTAGGCTGATAGCAGACTACCACCTAAGCTAGTATATGTCGAGTGTCTTCCTAGCTGCTATACTTGCAGTGCAAGAACGTTCAACCTGAGGGGGATGGTAATTGAATACAGTCCAAGTTGCCTAATATAGCATGATAGGGGCCAATGATAGTGAGAAAGTTGCCAAAGTTGTCGAGATGGTTTCCAATGGTAGCGTGATGTATGCCAAAGCTGCGCGTGGCATGGGAAAATATTACTAAGCAGCAGTGAAGCGGTATAGCAGTATAGTGAAGGTATTGCATGCAGTGAGATAAGGATTTATTGTGATTTTTGATAAGGATTGTATTTAGTATAATGATTGAAAACTATACCAAAAGGTAATTGACTTCTCCTACTGAGTATACAGTAGAAGGGTAGTGAAGTACGAGTCTCGGTAGGTAGGAAATTATATACCTAAGTAATAGCGACAGAGACGGAAGGGATAGGAAAACCACGCAGTAGACATGTAATAAGGGTGTACTATATGTTACAAAACATAAGGCAAGGAAATTTACATACTGGCACAGCTAGGTGGACATAGGACAGAACAGAATTCTTGAGCCTTTGGGTTGCCTAATGGGTCTCAGCAAGTCACAGGAGCTGCGTGTGGTGTGGGCAAGTCGCCATAGGGTGGCCACTAAGCAGCAATGAGGCTGCTGGAGCTTCGGAACAGAGCTGGAGATAGGGGTAACACATGGGAAATGGGCTCAGTAAGGGACGGAGAGGCTGAGGGGTATGGATAATGATAG
>MU173122.1:0-10207 GCA_016695475.1 Suillus decipiens | reverse complement strand
AAGAAGGATTACACTCCTGTTCGACATTGCTATCTGCCCAGAATGTCATCAAAAGAACATGAATTCAAGATTGGTATGCCTACCATCTTTGATGGAGAACGAACTGTTTTGAAATCGTTCCTCCTATCGTGCCATGCTTACATGGACATCAACGAGAAGTTGTACACTACCGATCAGCAAAAGATTATTTTTATCTGCTCCTTTATGGAGAAGGGAAATGCCCGCATATGGAAGGAACACTTCCTTGAAGAAGCCCATTCGAAACCACCCCACGTATACGGCAAGCTTGAGGACTTCCTAAAAAGCTTTAACAAGGCGTTCGCACCCCTTGACCCAGCTCGATCGGCAATCACTAAACTGCGTGACCTGAAACAGGGCAACAAAGACCTGCAGACGTATGCTGCCGACTTCATCCTCCTCATGAACCAAGCGGGAATCTCCGACGAGTTAACCAAGATCCAGTTCTTTCAGGATGGCCTTAATATGGGGATCCTTACATGTCTGTTCAACACCGGAGACATCATGAATACCCTTGACGAAGTGATTACCACTTGCATCAATATTGATAACTCGTACCACCAATTGCAATCCATCCGTAACCGTCATGCACCCCAGAAGAAGTCCCAGAAGTACGGAAGCACCCGTTACTCTTCCTCCCATGACCTGTTACAATCATTGTACGCCCCTATTCATTTTCCTCTCTGCTTATGTCACTATTACCTTTTATGGTTGTATTCTTACACAATCAGACGATCGTCTTACTTCTCCCACAGTCACTTGACTGTACGTTCTATTCCGTTCCCTCTTGTTCTACGATGTTCCATCACATTCTACTGACTCATGTCGTTGTATACTATACTTGGTTATCCGTCGTCTGTAGCTGTCTCTAGCCTGCCCTAAAGTCCCTACATACTTTAGTATTTAAAGGCTCTCCTGTACTTGTAGATTCCTTACTTGAATCTTACTGGGTTTTACCTGGAACATCCTTTGCTAGAGCCTCTCAACTCTAGTCGTCATTGTGAAGCTGTCTTCTAAGTCTTAGCACTCCTAAGTCTTAGTCCGAACGCAGTTATATTCGACTCAGCCAGTTTTGTACTGCTCCCAGCACGAAACCATCTGCATCGTCTGACAATGTCGTAGTCTTTTCTACATAAAGTGTTGATACGTTAATGACTGCTGTTCTCTTTTGAACCATCGTTCAACGAGCCCATCCCGGTCGTAACAAAAGATTCAAGTCTTTCACGCGCCACCTATCTGTGAGTGCCACGACATCAGAACCCCAGACACCGATAATCAGCCAGACTCGCCACGAAGCGAACCCTGATTCTGCCAAGACGCAGCCCAGACCAAAGCTAGACTAATATGTACTAGTACCACCGAGACCGAAGACATCATGTCCGGATCTACCCCCACTCCAGTAAAGATCACATCGCCCGAACTCAAGGCAGGGTTACCCACGCAATTCGATGGGACCCCAGCAGATGCCAAGAGATGGCTATACTCAGTAAAAACTTACTTCGCTATTAACGCCAGATACTACGACACCGATCAGAAACAAATCGCCACCGCCCTCGCCTATATGAAGAATGGAACAGCAGGAGCATGGGCATTGAACTTCTATTCGAAGGTGTTCAAAGCAGGAGAAGCATGGGGAAAGTTCGAAGACTTTGAAAAGCAATTCAAAGCCTCATTTGTCACTGCCGATGAAAAAGTTAGCGCCATGACCAAGATTGGTCGTATCAAGCACACCGGGAACCTTACGGACTACATCGCTGAGTTCCGTACCCTCATGGCTGAATCGGCCCTCAAGGAGAGCACCGCTCTCATCTACTTCTTTGAGCAAGGGTTGAAACCCGGTCTCCAGCGCGCTATCTGTCAGATGGAGACTGTCCCCATAACCATCGAAACCTATATCTCCGCCGCCATCGTTCAAAACGCCAACTGGGAACGATACTCTGCAGTAAGGAAAGGAGATGGGAATGGGAAGAAGAAGAATGGACACAAGTATGCTCCTAACTCCAAGAGATCTGACCCCGATGCCATGGAGGTCGACCGCCTTACTGATGCGGACCGCCGCGAATATATGAAGAAGGGCCAGTGCTTCCACTGTGCCCAGACAGGTCACCGCGCTAATAAGTGCCCGAAGAAGAAGGTCCCTGTTAGGAAGCAGGAGATCGAAGAAGAAACCGATACTGAGGTTGAAGAAGCTAGGAGGCTCGCTGAGGATTTTTAATTTGGGAAGCTAGTTCATCGACGATAGACTTCCCCACTAGGCCATTACGACTTGTACGAAAAGTAGGAGAAAGAAAGGAAATGCGCATCCCGATTACCCTTTACTCCCGAGTCTGTAAAGACCCAGTCGACACCACAGCAGTCATCGATTCCGGAGCAGCCGGAACATTCATATCTGACCAGTTTGTTCGAGACAACCGCATCAAAACTCACCTGTTGAAGAAACCCTTCGCTGTCACCACCGCCGATGGTAGCTATTCGAAAGGAGGACTCATTTCCTGCTACTGCATGCTCCATGTCAAAATCGATGAGCGTGTCATGTTCGGAAAATTCAACATCACGCGGTTAGGACGACGAGACCAGATACTCCTTGGCATCCCCTGGCTTAAAGCCATGAACCCCACCATCGACTGGGCAGCTGAAACAGTCAAGCTCCCAGCAACCGAACGATCGGCAGAAGTCGAAAGAAGCATTGACGATGCCCGGAAGGGTAACAAACTCAAACCCTTATTCCGCCCCGATACGACCCCCAGATGGGCCCAGTCTAGACTGAGGAAAACTGGATCGACGATCGAAGGCCCCCCTCTGAAGGGCCTCGACCCACAACCTATAGAGGTTGACGAAACACCAAAAGGAGTACCATTACCAAGACAGGAAGAAGTACCGAGACCAATATCACCAATGAAGGAAGACGTAAAACCCACGCCACCAGAACCAAGGGTCGTCTTACCCCCCAGACCGATATCGCCTATAGCAAGACCAAAGAAGAGGGTGACGGAGCTAGAAGAATCCTTCCGTCCGAAGCCTGCTGTCAGAGAACAGAGGCCTGTCGAAGAACAGAAGAAGAACAAGAGGAAGGCGGAGCTAGAAGAATCATTCCGCTCAGCGCCAGCTGTCAAAGAACAGTGACCAATCGATGAACAGAAGAAAGGGAAGAGGAAGGCTGAACGAAGTGTTAGCACAGAACACCAAAACCCAATACCCCCTCCCTTCGCCTCGATCGAGGAGATCCCCGATGAAGAAGCGACACCAGTACCACCGCTATTACCTACTGAGGATGATGATCCCCCACCAAACTTTGACACAAAAGATGATGTTTGGATGGACGCCCTAGAAGAACTGGTCAGAAACGTCGCAGACTACCCACTAGAAGAAGGGGAGTTCCTAGCGGAATACGCACTTAATGGTGAAACAGTCAGGATTATTGAAGACGTCTCAATGGACACCCCCCTTACACGTGACAGCACCTCTTATGCTGAACAGCACGAAGCCCCTTTGAAGTTCAGCAGCAAATCACAGGAGTTTGCCACGGCAGAGAAGGAAGCTAAGAAGAAAAGCTTTGAGGAACTCGTACCAGCTTACCTCCACAACTTCGCCGACGTATTTGCCAAAGACGGTCTTAACCACCTACCACCCGAACGACCCATAACTGACCACCGAATCGAGACTAAACCTGGATACGTCCCCAGGGTCTCGAAGATTTATCCGCTATCACCAAAGGAACGAGAAGCTGTGAGGACTTTCATAGATGAGAATCTCGCTAAAGGATTTATTTCGGAATCTAAATCCCCACAAGCAAGCGGGTTCTTCTTTGTTGGAAAGAAGAGCGGAGACCTTAGGCCTACACAAGACTACTGGTATATTAACGAATGGACCATAAAGAACGCCTATCCCCTTCCACTACCTACTTCGCTCATCGCACGACTTCATCAAGCGAAGTATTTCACGAAGATGGATATCAGATCAGGGTACAATAACATCCGAATACACCCTGATGATTGATGGAAGGCGGCCTTCACAACGGAGTTCGGGCTCTATGAGCCGAATGTCATGTTCTTTGGATTATGCAATTCGCCGGCAACATTTCAGGCATATATGAACCGCACGTTCCAACAGGAGTTGAACGAAGGATGGCTTATCATCTATATGGACGATCTCCTTATATTCTTAAACAGCCTAGAAGAACATCGGAAAAGGACACGGCGTATACTGGAGAAATTAAGGAAAGAAACGCTGTTTTGTAAACCGGAGAAGTGTACCTTCGACGCCGAGGAAGTCGAATACCTCGGCATGGTTATTCGCCCAGGACAGGTTACATCAGATATCGAAAAGGTTGAGGGAATTAGGAAATGGGAAGTACCAAAGAACGTCTCCGAAGTTCGCTCCTTCCTAGGATTCTGCAACTTCTACCGATCATTCGTCCCTCATTATTCTGACATCGCACGACCACTGGTTGATCTCACTAAGAAGGATAATAGATTCGCTTGGACGGCCAAGGAACAGGACGCTTTTGACGCACTAAAACGTGCATTCACTACGAAACCGGTATTACGAAACCCAGATCCCACGAAGCAATTCGCTATTGCCACTGACGCATCACTCGTAGCCACGGGAGGGGTCCTCCTCCAGACCAATGAAAATGGTGTCTACCATCCCTGCGCTTACCTGTCGCAGTCCCTTAACCCCGCCGAACGCAACTACCAAATCTTCGACCGAGAGTTGCTTGCGGTTATCAGGGCGCTAGCTGAATGGAGACACTACCTGGAAGGAAATCCACATCCGATCATAGTATTCACCGACCATAAGAATCTGCTCTATTTCAATACGGCCCAGAAGCTGACACGTCGTCAGGCCCATTGGCAGATGTTTTTATCAGAATATGATTTGGAACTCCACCACGTCGCAGGAAGCAAATTAGCAGCACCAGACGCTCTGTCGCGCCGGCCCGATCACGGAACGGGAAAGGACGATAACACAGACCAGGTCCTCCTCCCAGATTCTATGTTCATCAGGTTACTGGACGTAGACCTCGCCGATACCCTCCGATCCTCCGACCCACTGGATGACCCAGTGTTTAAAGTCGCCTCTGACGCCCTCGACGGCGTATGTCTCCCCCCGATGAAATCGGCACTGTCCGACTGGAGAATAGATAAAGATGTTTTGTATTACAAGGATCATGCTTACATCCCTCCAGCACACCGTTCTGCGATCCTTACCAGGTATCATGATCACCCTACCGCGGGACACCCCAGACGTTTTAAGACGGAAGAACTCGTCAAACAGGAAGCCTGGTGGCCGGGTATGGGTTCCTATATTAGGAAGTATGTTGAGGGCTGCGCCTTGTGCCAGCAGATGAAGGCAGATACCCACCCAGTCCGACCACCTCTAACACCGATCCCCTCCTCTGCGATGCGCCCCTTTGCTCAACTTTCCATTGATTTGATCACCGACCTCCCCGTCTCTGGGGGCTTTGACAGTGTTATGGTCGTGGTAGACCACGGGCTTATGAAGGGGGTAATTATTACTCCATGCAACAAAACGATCACCTCAGAGGGGGTGGCAAAACTGTTTTTGAAACACGTTTACAGAAGATTCGGGCTCCATGATAAGCTCATCTCAGACAGAGGCCCGCAATTCCTATCCAGATTCTCGAAGGAGCTAGCCAGACTCCTAGAATACGACATCGCACCATCCACCGCATATCACCCTCAGACAGATGGCCAGACCAAACATCTCAATCAAGAACTAGAAACGTATCTCCGAATATATTGTCGGAATAATCCTGAAGATTGGGTAGAACATCTACCAATCACAGAATTCATGCACAACCATCGAAAGCACGACGCACGGAATGCATCGCCGTTCTTCCTGATGATGGGATACGAACCACGTGCCATCCCACACCTCATTCCAGACTCTACCGTCCCGACTGCCGAAGAACGCGTCAGAATGCTACAAAAGATCAGGGAAGAAGTGATCTCATGCCACAACCTAGCCATGCAAAAAATGGCAGAACGATCATACGGGCAGAAGTATACCCCGTGGAAAATAGGAGATAAGGTTTGGTTGTCAGTGGAGAATTTATGCCTGAAACTACCTTCGAAGAAGCTCGCCCCGAAGCGATACGGACCGTTCCCGATCACCGCAGTCTTATCGCCTATCACTTTCAAATTAGAGCTCCCGAAGCAATGGAAGATCCACAACACATTCCATGCTTCTCAATTATCGTCCTATAGCGAAAACGACGTACACAGTCCGAATTTCCTAGAACCAGCCCCTGACGTCATCGAAGAAGAAGAAGAGTATGAAGTAGAAGAAATATTGTCCCATAAAGGGAATGGCAAGCGCCGGAGATACCTGGTGACGTGGAGAGGATACTCATCAGCTGATAACGAATGGTTACCGGAGGCTAACCTGGAGAATGCCGAGCGGATCTTGAAAGCATATAAAAAGTGACACAACCTGTGAAGTGGCCCTTCAACCTGAACCACTACTATCGTTCGTCTTTACTCACTCAGCCGATATGCCTTCCGCCGTCTACGTTCCATCGACCCCAACTTCACCCAATGCCTCCTCGTCAGAAATCACAGAATCATCCCTCTCCCAGTTCACAGACACCACCGACGCCCTCGTCACCCCAGTCCGTCGCCGTTCCCCCATCGCTCACAATTACGCTCGTCCCATCGCCGTCGTCACCTCCCCCGCCGAGGACTCCACCTGCGATACCAATGCAGAGAGGTTCACCCGTTACATCGATGACCTCGAAGAATACACCTTTATTGAAGCCGTGCTCATGTGCGAAGAATACGCCATTGAAGTCGACAACATTGTCATCAGAAGAGACGCTTTCGCCGCATCTCTCGTCATCCACATCATCCACAACGCCATCCTTATGGAGCAGTGGGCGAGAAGAGTCGCCAAACCTGAGGTTCGCATCAGCCTTATGCACTTACAGAAATGCATTAGGAGCCATGCTCTTTGTCTGCTGCCTCGTGGTTTTGAGGAAGACCTTAGAGAGGGCATACGCATCGTTAACGAGAGATCAACAGGAGTTCTTAGACCACATAGCCCAGATGTGGAGATCGAACCAAGCCGCATTGCTCTCGCAGACACCGTTTTCCCTGCAAATCCTCATTCTACTATCAGCAACCTTGTGGGTTTGCTGGCCACTGTCCAAACCGTCACGGAAACAACCACCGCCATCGTCAACAGCATCCAAGAATCGGTCGAAACCTCTCGTGAGGCATGAGACGCTATTAATGACGTAGTTAACGTCCTTAGGGATCAGATGCCACCCACTCCGCCTCCTCGCACCGTAAACCCCATCGACACTATCCTACAGAACCAAACGACTCCCCCCGACTATCATTGCGCCAGTGCCCCGTGCCCAGAGGTCATTAAGACCTGGACAGAAGAACACCCCGCTGGGTTATACTCCCCAGCCCCGTCATCGCCAAAACTCCCACCTATCGTGGTGGAGTTACCTGAATTTGTCCCTGTAGCTACGCTAGGGACTATGTCACCATCGTCGCGCAGTGAGCTAATAGCCACCGCCGAGAAAGAAGAAGAAGAAGCCCGGCCCGTACCGGCACCTCACGATAAGGGGAAGCGCCCCTTTTGAACCATCATCCCGCACGACACACACCCGATTAAGAAAACTAAAGCAGCGGGAAAGAGACGCCGCTCGCAAAGCCAGGACGCTGCTTACGGTCATGTCGCTGTCGCCCCTCCTCTCCGCACATCCGCTTCCAATCCTGATGCGAACCGAACCTGCCGCCTCTGTAATGGTGTCGGTCACTGACACAAGAATTGCGAGGAATATCACTGTGTGTATTGCCACACCATCGCCCCCGGACATTTGTCCATTTATTGTCCCATGTTGAAAGGAAAAGACGTCGGGTTCCCCTATAAAGATTTCTGCCACCCCGACTTCTACACCGCACTTGCTGCACTCGAATTAGAAGAAGATGAGAAGTACGCATGTCATTGCCAGGAGCAGGACGAGGCTCATGCTATCGAAAACGACTTCGATGAGGACGGCCACTTCGTTTGGTCTGACGATCCCGTATACTGGGCTAATCAAGATAATTGAAGTGAAGAACGGTGTCTTCACCATAACAACGGGGGTAATGTTACAATCATTGTACGCCCCTATTCATTTTCCTCTCTGCTTATGTCACTATTACCTTTTATGGTTGTATTCTTACACAATCAGACGATCGTCTTACTTCTCCCACAGTCACTTGACTGTACGTTCTATTCCGTTCCCTCTTGTTCTACGATGTTCCATCACATTCTACTGACTCATGTCGTTGTATACTATACTTGGTTATCCGTCGTCTGTAGCTGTCTCTAGCCTGCCCTAAAGTCCCTACATACTTTAGTATTTAAAGGCTCTCCTGTACTTGTAGATTCCTTACTTGAATCTTACTGGGTTTTACCTGGAACATCCTTTGCTAGAGCCTCTCAACTCTAGTCGTCATTGTGAAGCTGTCTTCTAAGTCTTAGCACTCCTAAGTCTTAGTCCGAACGCAGTTATATTCGACTCAGCCAGTTTTGTACTGCTCCCAGCACGAAACCATCTGCATCGTCTGACAATGTCGTAGTCTTTTCTACATAAAGTGTTGATACGTTAATGACTGCTGTTCTCTTTTGAACCATTGTTCAACGAGCCCATCCCAGTCGTAACACGACCTGAATGCTATGGAAATCGATCGCCTTACTCATGCCGAGAAGGTCAATCTGATGAAGAAGGGCAAATGCTTTAATTGCAAACAGCCCGGGCACCGTGCGAACAGTTGCCCAAAGAAGAAGGAGCACTCCACTCCTGTACGCCAGACTGAAACCGAAGCTTCAGGGTCTGGGTCGAAGATCGAAGAAGCAGAAAGCAATGATGAAGAGACTGTCAGGCGGTTGGCTCAGGATTTTTAATTTGGAGAAATAAATTGACGTATGTTTCTCCATCTGTACTCTTACGACTTGTACATGCTGTTGGTGAACGAAAGGAACTTCGCGTTCCCATTACCCTTATCTCACACACTCGTCCGAAATCCGTTGAAACCACCGCTGTCATTGACTCCGGAGCAGCCGGAACTTTTATCTCCGAAGAATTCGTGAACCTCCATAACATCACATGAAGACGACTTAGCAAACCATTTAAGGTTACCACCACTGATGGCTCCTATGTAAAAGGAGGCCCGATCACCCATTATTGTCTACTTGTTGTCAAGATAGACAATCGAACCATGTATGGGAAATTCAATATAACCCATCTTGGATGAAGGGACCAGATTCTTCTTGGTATCCCTTGGCTACGTGCCATGAACCCAGTCATCGACTGGACTGCCGAAACAGTGACGTTATCACACACTAAGAAGTCGGATCTTATCGAAATAGATGTCGACATAGACAGAAAGAAGGCGAAACTTCCTCTTCTTTTCAATCATTCCATCCCAACTCTGAAATGGAAGAATTCAAAGCTTCCACGTCCTGAAATCCTATGCACTACTGCCTCCGCTCCTCCGATACTGGCTCCGGCCCTCACTAACACTGACACCCCTCTCAGAAATGACCCTCCATCTCCAGCTGCTCCGAAACCACCATCCCCTATGATTACTAGACCGACTCTTCCTAGCGAAACTCTTCCTCGACGACCCATTTCCCCTATCCCTAAACCAGAGAAGAGATGCAATGAAAGAGAACTATCGCCTAGACCCGCACCCACTCCAAAAGAACAACGACCACCAGAGAAGCAGAGAGAGCATGTCAGAAAGGCGGAAGAATTACCAATTGGAGTACGAGTTGACAAAAAGGTGCGCTTAGATTTCGAGGAAGGACGAGCGATGGAAGAAGAGTTCTTGGAAGGAAAACCATTCCTTACTCTGGACGACCCTGCACCCATTAGAGAAGAACCCCCAGCATTAACCCCTTCTCCTGACAAAGATGAACCATTCTTTGACACTATGCAGGATGTCTGGACAGAACCCAAAGTCCGGAATGTCGCTACCTATGAACTCAACGAAGGAGAATTCCTAGTGGAATACGATGTAGAAGGAATGCAAATGAGGATCATTGAAGAAGTATCCATGGATACCCCCCTTACTCGTGACGGTACCTCTTGGCTGTGTCATATTCCATACATCCGATCCAAGATCCGATCAGATCCGATCAGATCCGATCGATCCTGCTTCTATCC
>MU173121.1:19689-48911 GCA_016695475.1 Suillus decipiens | reverse complement strand
CACAAGCCGCTGCATAGACATATAATGGTAAATCATATTTGCCCAACCTCATAAGGTAAGCATGGCCATATCATGCTTTTTGGTTTTTAGTGATGGCCTTGAAGCTAGCGTCGAAACTATACAGTATTCGTCTTGCGCTCGGACCATGTGCTCTTATCATCTCCTACTCGTGCCTATCTCGGATCCTTCGGTCTCTTCCCTCTCGGATCCTTCAGGCTCCAACACTAGCATCCAAATCCAACAGTTCATATTACTCAATCTCAACATCTAATCCTCCAATGGCTGTTTGATACAAAGATCCCAGCCAGTCTTGAATATGAGAGAAATCAACAAGAATCAAATGCCGGCGGGCTTGGTAAAGATGACGAGCCTGAAGTGAAACCAGCAGACGGCATCAAAGGATCTGGAATAAGAGCTGGCGATTGAGGCGAGGAGATTTATTGGTGATCATGGGCTATATGCTAGAAGGTCGGACCATGCGCGTGACCGAATGGCACTCTCTGCATGTAGATCACAGTCTTGAATATATATGTCAAGAGCGTCCTTGGACGGCTGATACTCCGAGTTTTCTTCTTGCCACTACTAACCATAAGACAACGGTCGTGAATTGGCGCCAACGAACTTCGAAGGAAAGAGTGGAGCCGCATTTGAGCCAAGACACGTTCACGCTCAGGAGAACTTGAAGCTTCGCCGACGGTCATCAACTTTCACACCTTTTGTATTCATTGAACAAACGCCATGGTCAGTGACCGGCAGAACACTGATATAATTCTATATAAGCTACACACATCCCGAATACAAGATTTTGATTTTCGAAGCCTCTTGATAAGTAATCTAGTTGTACCTTGTAATGTTCTTGGGGCTGTTCCAGAGTGGAGGCCGTCAATTCAAGCAACGGCTACGATGTTGACGTGTCGTCAATATACAATATACAATTTTCCGGGCGTTTTAAGGACCGGAGATCCTCTACGCCTGGACCACGCTTCAAATCAAGAACGTTCGAGACCGACCACATGCTATGCAACTCTCGTTACTCTTACTGTCACTCATTCAAATTTTCATACCCTTTTTCTCTTCATTCCACTTTACCTTGTCAGTTGCAACGCCACTCCCTGGTGCCTCTGTTTTCACAGAATCGCTCGGCTCATCCATCACCGAGGATCCTTACTATTTTCACTATATATACCACCCATGTACTCTCGTATCTACAGCGAAAAACAGCGAAAACAGAGGATAGCGTAGTGAAGCGTATCCTACTGTGAGATCCCCACTCCAAGTACGATAAAAAGTTCCCAAGAAAGTCCTCCTATAAAGCCTAGCCTTGACTCTCCTCGTGTTACTCACTAACACGTCTCTTATCTCTCACCTTCTGTTCTCTTTTCCCCTTCGAACCACCCCCAGCCTTACAGCGTCTACCCGCACATCACAATGGGAACTGCTCAAGCTCAATACAAGATTTATACATTATGACCTTATGCATTATGAGAAAATGTACTGTAGGTCCTACGTATGATACGGCGAACTATCACAGCAGGCACCTCATTATGTAATTGAACTTGAAGCGAATATGATGGTAGTTTGGGTTTCGTTGTGAACGTATTCTCCGGTTCTTTGCCTGTGTAGAGACACGAGGTTATGACATTGCAATTGGGATGCGTCAGCAGAGGTACGTCAGCATATTCACCAGACATTTCTTTTGGAGGGTGTGTTGACTATGGAGTTGAGGTTTTTATTTCACAGTTCTGGACTCACGAGAGATGGAGAACCGAAAGTTAGTTGGTCCACGATCAATGATAATCGAAATCTTTCGCACCTCGCTGAAGATAACATGTGCTTGCGATTGTAAGGAGCCGAATTTTCGGTGAGCAACCATATATAGCTCCCAGAAAGCGCCTCAAAGATGATGGTTTCTGGTACTCGGATATAACTTGGTTCTTTTGATCATTTCTCCAAACCCTGCACAGGCAAAGTCCGACTCCGGACTCTAAGCTCTACTCACCATGTTCGCTTCAGTTTCGGTTAATGAAGCAGCTATTATCGAGCGGTATAACACAGCCTCAAGACTCATCAGTGGGGTTAAATTGTGCTACAGAGTGCTACAGAGCACCCTGTAGTGAATTACGTTTTCCTGATAGCGCTGTCCGCGACATCTCAATTTTATCTTGATCGATCAATATATCATAGAGATGTCGTGGACAGCGCTGCCTTGCTGAGAACACAAAAATGGTTATCATACACTCAGTACCGAGGTTTATGTAGACTCGGTGAGTAACATTGGCGTTCGGGCATCTCAACTGAAGTCCAAAGCGTTCGTAAGTGTCCAACGTGATGCATGTAAATTAATCAAGCGTTCATTTCAATGGTTCTGGTTCCCTGTTATCAGTCGGATCTAACTCGCTTCTCTCGAGTTTCTCGAAACCGTACAGATATTGTAAGTCCGAGTTTCATAACAGGGTACCATCAATCTCGCTGAGCTCTTGCACCATGTGTCAGTTGCGGTGACTTTAACCCGATTCAGAGCTTTTCTTATTCTTTCGATGTGGAACGATATTTGATTTTGGGGTGGCTTTCTCGTGATTTAAAGAGTCATGTTGAAAGCAGCTTGATCATTATTATCTCGTCAATGCTAATGACACTCCTTCAAGTTCCTTTAGCAGCTATCTCAGGCATCATTGGCCTCTTCGCGCCCACACGGCTGTGGCCCGGGAGACCTGATTACAAAATAACCTGTCATGAGATTGCTACCTCTGTCTCCTCTGCGTCCAATGTGTATTACGCAGGTGAGTGCATTCAATACTCATTACTTTAAGTGGGACCAAGCAATGCACAGGGATCCAATTCAAAGACGATTTTGAGAATTGGTCGCAGACCAATACTGAAATTCCTGCGTGCTCCTTCGAGCCGGCGAACGTTCAAGACGTCGGAATCGCTGTAAGTTTAATAGAATTCGACGTTTAATTCTACTTGCTAATGATGATCAGCTCAAATTATTGGCCAAGGACCAGACCCCATTTGCAGTGAGTTCATCAACTATTTAGCTTGCAATTTGATTGTCACACACAGCTGCCGTGTTAAAGATCAGAGGCGGTGGTCATTCGGCGAATCCAGGGTTCTCGTCGACCCCTGGAGTCCTAATTGCTATGAGGTTGTTTTCGCAAGTCGTATATGACCAGAATGCCCAGACAGCAACTATTGGCATGGGGTTAATTTGGGATGATGTCTATTCCGCACTCGGACAATACAACGTGACCGTTGTAGGTGGTAGGTCTTCTGGTGTTGGTGTCGGCGGCTTCGTCCTTGGAGGAGGTGGGTTCACTGCTCGTGGAAACTATCGGCGATTGAAGGTTTTATTTTCTGAGCAGGATATTCATATCTCAGCAATGAGTATGGTATGTCGGTTGACAATATCGTATCTTTGGAGCTTGTTATGCCTAATGGCACGGTCGCGAGTATCACAAGTTCTTCAAATCCAGATCTATTCTATGGCCTTCGGGTAAGTATCTTGACGTGGAAATAGTCAGCATCTCATTTTCTGTTTTTTTTTTTTTTCAGGGAGGATTCAACAATTTTGTGCGTGATGCTGTTGCTTCACAGACGTCAGTGCATATACTGATCTGCTGCAGGGAATTGTTACCACAGTGACTCTGAAGACACACCCCCAGTCTCAAGTCTGGGTACGCACTGTATTCTTTATTGGTAAAATCCTAACGGTTATTTATTACAGGGCGGGGGTATCTGGTACCTTACGGATCAATGGGATGCAGTCAATCAAGCCACAGCTAATTTTGTGTCGACGGTCACCGATCCCAAAGCCACTGTGTACCTCACAGTAGACTACATGCATGTGGTACTTGGGTTGGTGCGTTACGGTTGATTGTGAGGATCATATCCGAATAACTAATTTGCCAACAGCCAGTGATGATGGTCACTCTATTTTATGATGCACCAACTCACCCGGACGGCATGTTTGACGAATTTTTGAAGATCCAATCCCATGAAAAGGACGTTACGACAAGGACTTTTTTGAACCTTCTCAAGTCTTTTCCTTCAACGCCGCCTCTAACAAGGTATGTCATAGTGTATAGCAATTATTTTAGATGGCTCAGTCGTAAACAGGATTACGACCCAATGGGTGCCTATTGAGCACTTCACGGTGTCCATACTGCGGATGGCTGAGAACCAGGCGCTGGTGAGTTGTACCTTCCACCTGATCAAGGTATCACTGACCAGAGAGTTCAGTCTTATGGCAAGCGGGTGTCGGAAAATGGCGCAGTTTTCCTTACATACGACCTCATCCCTCTCCTGCCATCACTGTACAGTCACTCCAAGACGCCGGCTGCTTTCCCTTCATTACGGGATCCAGGACAGGGGCACTCGTTCATTGAGGTGTTATGTGGATGGTTGCATCCGATGGATGATAAGGTGATGGGTCAGCTTACTGCAGAAAGTACTGCCTACATGAAGCAGTTTGTCGCGGACGCTGGCCAGAACGTTTCTAATGCACTACTATACCCCAATGCTGCCCCTCCTGACACGCCTTTGGTGGATATGTACGGGGATGCCTTAGGAAGGTTACGTTCTATCAGGAGTGCCGTGGATCCAGGTGACGTGATGAAACTCGCGGGAGGATGGAAATTCTGACTGGGTTGCATTGAATCCGAGAAATAAATTAACTCTTGTACAGTACTGGATGTCAGCGCTAGACGCCTAGGTCTTTTGCAGGGGGTGACCATTTGTACTTGCATATCATGTATACATGCTTTGATCGATAACGAATGCTGACAGGTTTTCTGCGTTGCGAGGTGTTGTTGGAATGAGTTGTGCAGAACTGCATCTAAAGTCGAGACGAAACTAGGATAAAACAGAGAACTATCTAACTGACGCACTGGCGTTGTCAGGAATTCGAAGTAACATTGGCAGGAGAATAACCAAGCTCATAGATGAGGAATTAAGCTGTACAAACGACGTTCACGAGGGATACAACTAAGTCTGCATGATCGTATGGATAGTTGGCATGCTGAAGATTATTGCGAGCAACTCACAAGTACGATATGCAAACCCATAGTGTCGTAACGAGCAGAATTAGTTGCACAACGACCTTTATCATGTACTGTTCTGCTAAGACCGCCGCACTGACAAAAGCCACCATCGCCGCTGCCATATGTTGGTAAGAAGACCAAAAAGAGACAGACCTCGTGATGATGAATAACGCGCGTCGATAGTAGCGTTTCTGAAATAAAAGGTCTCGTCTTATTTTCAAGCGTGGATAGCTGTGATAGGCACCTGTGCTGTAGAAGCCTTGACGTCCTGTAATGGTGGCGCTCCACCACAGCGCGTCCCCTCCCATATTCGCTTTTCCTATTCTATCTGATTTTCCTATTGGATAGTGAAAACAACATTGTTCGGTTTGTCTGCGGCCTTTGAAGCTTCCTTGCTGTAAAGTTACGTGAATTTTCGGATGGATCCAGTTGTTGTATCCAGTTTGAACTCGCAAAGGAGCTATACCTAGTATTCTGGTAATTATGCCAATATGAGAGATAAGAACTAACTTTGTTCAGCTTTGCGCCGTCAAATCCGCATGCGACTCGTTGTAGGAGAAATGAGCGCCGGAGCAGATGATAAGAAGAACTCTCCTCATGACCCTGCTTTAGTTATGGCATGTCAAACAAAAGCGCTGGAGGAAAAAAAGATGGCTCACAAGGACATTCACAATGAGTCGTGGAGAACGTCAAAAAGCGATTGTG
The DNA here is from genome assembly GCA_016695475.1 of Suillus decipiens. NCBI lineage: Eukaryota > Fungi > Basidiomycota > Agaricomycetes > Boletales > Suillaceae > Suillus > Suillus decipiens. The sequence goes on along the minus strand of MU173121.1, from coordinate 43,167 downwards.
GTCAACCACATCATCTGCAACTCAAAGCGGCTGGAATGGATCAATCTGCCGGTGTGTATTCTGGAAACTCCTGCAAGACAAGGACTTTCAACACAGAATTCACCCAGTGAGAACTTAATAGTCTCAAGTTGATATTTGTGATTGGAAAGAAAATTTGACTGACTAATGATGTTCTACTCGGAATTTAGAATAGCCAGTAGCAACATGCGGCAATTTTACTGAGTATGACTGTCACACTTGAACTGAGAGTATGGCCGCAATACCCATTTCCGAGTCAGCAGTTTTTATCTCCGAGTGTCGTATAAATTCCTGCAATGAAAGTGAAGAGCGATAAGCTGGATACGTGATTTGTTCATGTCAGTAAATGTGGTACGCACTACGCTGCCAGATGTTCGTGATGGCACCCTGCTGAGGACAAGCCCTGCGTCGTGGGTCGTAGCTGAAATCTTGTTCAACTTGTCATGGGAGTGCCACGTAGTGACAGTAAAGCCACTACTATGAATGTGATGAATGTGATAAACGGTAGAACCGACGGAGATGATCATAGGCATTGAGTGGGCTTAACTGTCAAAAATGCATGGCGTCTCATTGCTTGCGCAAAGCTCTATTCAAAACATTCCGAATCCCAACCGTTTTAAAATGAGATTTTTATTACCGTCGGTAAGGCTGTTATATGGTGAGGCCGTTATATACCGCTCGATAATACCTGCATCAAGGGTCTTTTCGTTGTGAATGCCGTGAGGGTGTTTGGACTTTTCCTGTGCAGTGGAGAAACTCAAAAGAACCGAGTAAGAACCGAGTGATAACAGGAAATCGGAAACCGCCGTCACTATCTCTCCTGTATGGAAAGCCAGACTACCGTGCTCTACTTCCAAGGCTTCTACTTCTCAGAACCTTCCTAGTAAGGTAAATAGCTTCTATTGGCCTCCGAATACCTCGTGCGACTCGCGACTGTTCGAAAAATTTAAAAATTATTGACATCCAGTTATTTAATGCGTGTACAAGCCTGGAGCTTCGGCTGCAAGAAATATATCAGACAATGAATAATTTGTGCCTGCGAAGCATAAATCATGCCAAAACGCAATGATGGCTTCCAGATTTAGAAGTTTTGGCTCAGACAAATGTTCCACCTTGGTCACAGTGAACAGTGATCGCAGTGATTTAGACACACCTTCTATGTGCCCCGATGGCAAAGAACGTTCATAGGACTCTTTACCAGCAGAGTTCTTCTTGATTGCGAGTGCATTTTAAAATCACTATAGATAATACTCTGTGCAGTGGTCCATAGATCAGCGCCTGATATTGCAGACACGTCTACAGACACCAATCCATCCAATATGCAATCGACTAAGCCCGAAGAGGAACTATATAAAAGCTGCGGCAGCCTCACGAGTCACAACACCCAATATAATTAGCGTTTCGGACATGACTCGCCATGGAGCAAATATTAATGTTGCGACAACAATTTGGAATATTCCAGGAGACTATTCATCAGTGACAAGGTGTTCTGCTTGGAAAAAAAGTTGTTACCGGCAGGTTTCGAACCTACGCAATCCAAGAGAAACAGATTTTAAGTCTGTTGTGGCAATCACCAGGCTAGACCAGCTACGGTGAACTTCCAAAGAAAGCATCCATGAGTGAATATCAAGGTGTGTTCCGATAAAAAACCTCGAGGTCGCCAGGTTTCAAACCTGAGAAACAGATTTTAATTCTGTTGTTGTAGCAACCACCAGACTAGACTAGTCGCGGTGAACTTCTAAAGAATCTATTGATGAGTGAATATCAAGGTGTGTTCGGGTAGAAAAAAGCTCGGCCTCAGCAGGTTTCGATCCTGCACAGTCCAAGAGAAACATATTTTGATTATGTTGTAGCAACCATCTAGCTAAGGCGAGTCACGGTGAGCTGCTCAAGAAACCACCCACTAGTGAATATCAAGGTGTGTTCCGATAGGAAAAAAAACTCGTCGTCAACAGGTTTCAAACCTGCAGCCCAAGAGAAACAGATTTTAATTCTGTTGTAGCAACCACCAGGCTAAACCAGTTAGGGTGAACTTCCAAGGAAACCATCCACGAGTGAATGCGAAGGTGTGTTCCGATTAGAAAAAAACTTGTCGTCGGCAGGTTTCAAACCTGCACATTGCAAGAGAAACAGATTTTGATTCTGTTCTTGCAACCATCTGGCTAAGACCAGTCATGATGAACTTCTAAAGAAATCATCTATGAATGAATTCCAAAGTGTGTTCCAATAGAAAACTGTAGTTGAGCAGGTTTCTAACCTGTACAATCCAAGAGAAACAGATTTCGCTTCTGTTGTGGCAACCACCTGGCTAAAACCCGTTAATATGGCCTTCTAAAGACACCATCCATGAGTAAATGCCAAGGTGTGTTCCGACAGAAAAAAAACTTGTCGTCAGCAGGTTTGAAACCTGCACAGTGGAAGAGAAACAGATTTTGATTCTGTTGTGGCAACCACCTAGCTAAGACCAGTTACAATGATCTTCCAAAGAAACCATCCATGAACAAATGTCACAGTGTGTTCCAATAGAAAAAGACTGTAGTTCAGCAGGTTTTGAACCCGCGTAGTTCAGGAAAAACATATTTTGATCCTGTTGTGGTAACCACACTGGCCAGGTTAAAGCCTTAGGTAACTCTTCCACTTGGCGACTCGCAAGACTTCCCAGGTTGAAAACTTATGGGGACCCTGATTGACACGGCCCAAAAAAGATGACATGGACAATAAAGTTCGAGTCTGAACTTCTACGAGACAATCCAATTGTCCCGACGAGGGACGAAGACAGATAATTCTAGTCGCCATCATTAGCAGCAGGTTCAATATGATTGACATTACCACCAATGATACATGGAATTTCTAGAAACACAGAAGGCAACCAGCAAATACTAAAAAAAACGAGGACAATGAGATACTGTCGTCACCTTGAAGACCAGACATGGAGGATTGGAGACGAGAGTCTCATCTTCCTACAAGTGAGGGCCAAAAAAGGTGGCCACGCAGCAATATTTCCAATCCATCCTAAACATAACATCGCAACCTCGAACTTGACACCGGTAGTGAGAGTACAGCAATGGATCACTGAGGCCATGGGGATTTCAGCGAAACATGAACTTGGCCGAGCGAAAAAGAAATCGAAGAAAAGGAGAGAAGAATACGATCTAAGGTCAAAAGCAACAGACGCAGAAAGACGACCGATTTGAATGAGGTCCCGGTAGTAAAACACGATACAACCCAACTCCCTCATGGTAGCAGAGATAATTCTACATGACGTATTAGAATGGTCACACAGGGTGTTCGGAGGCCAATGGAAGCACTTAACTTACTAGGAAGGTTCTGAGAAGGTGGAAGCCTTGGAAGTAGAGCACGGTGGTCTGGCTTTCCATACTCCTGCCGGTACTTGGTGCCGGACCTACTCGGTTCCTTTTACATAGATTCCTCCACCTCCTGAAATACCCCAGACCTGACTCAGTTTATTCACAAAACCCCGAAGAACCCTTCACAGCATTCATAACAAAAATACTTGTCATGTTCGCTTCAAGTTCGGTTAATGTTGCAACCAACCACATCTGCAAAACCACTGAAATTAACGCTTAGCTTACACGCATTACGGACACTTACGAACACTTACAACTTCAGTAGCACGCTCATCCTGGAGTGTATGATGCTCTCATTTTTTTAAAGAACGATTTAGTTGAATGAGTCAGAAACATTGGTACTGCTAATACGTCTAATGCTTTGTAAATATGTTAAATATTCATAGTGCGTATTAAAGCCAACACTAAGGCTCTGTACACTTTAGGTATAGTTTCGTGATGTACGTGAGCACGAACTGACCTATACTAAATCGAACGCTCAAAAAGCTGCTTTTCGAGCGTTTCCACACTCAGATGGCCCATTATCAAGGGGTTAATATTAACGGCCTCGAGAATCAAGATCATATCATAGAAATGTTATGGACAGCGCCGTCTTGCCGAATACAATGATTGTCATACATCCAGTACCGAATTTGTATAGACAATGGCTCAACTATTCGCATTATCAATCAGATGTGGTGAATAACATTGGCGTTTAAACGTTCAGGTCCAACTCTACTGAAAACGTAAGCGTTCGTAATGAAGTTAACCGCCTGTTATCAATTGGATCTAGTAACTCGGTTCTTTCCGGTTTCTCCAAAACAGACAAGTCCGAGTTTCACCACATGGTGAACTCTTGCTGAGGCGAGCTCCCGCATCATGTATTAATTGCGCTGGCTCTAACCAGATTTAGAGGTTTGTTTATTCTTTCGATGTGGAACGATATGTGGCATATTTGGGGATGGCTTTCTCATACCTTCTGAATTTTTGATTTAAAGAGTCATGCTGAAAACAGCTTGATCATTATTCTCTCGTCAATGCTAATGACACTACTTCAAGTTCCTTTAGCAGCTATTTCAGGCCTCATTGGCATCTTCGCGCCCGCGTGGCTGTATCCCGGGGAACTTGGTTATAAAACAACCTGTCATGAGATTGCTACCTCTGTCTCCTCTGCGTCCAATGTGTATTATGAAGGTAGGTGCATTCAATTCTCATTACCGTAAGTAGGACTGAACAATTCATAGGGACCCCTTTCAAACAGGATTTTGAGAATTGGTCACAGACCAATACTGAAATTCCTACATGCGCCTTTGAGCCGGCGAATACTCAGGACGTAGGAATTGCTGTAAGCTTAATAGAATTTTGATTTTGATTTTGCTCGCTAACGAGGACCAGCTCCAAATATTGGCCAAGTACAAGACCCCATTTGCAGTGAGTCTATTAACTATCTAGCTTGCATTTTGATCATCACACGCGGTGGCTATGTTAAAGGTTAGAAGCGGTGGTCATTCACCGAATCCAGGGTTTTCGTCGACCCATGGAGTCCTAATTGTTTTGAGATCATTCTCACAAGTCGTATACGACCAGAATGCCAAGACAGCAACTATTGGCATGGGGTTAGTTTGGGATGATGTCTTTCCGGCACTCGAACAATATAACGTGACCGTTATAGGAGGGAGGTCTTCTGGTGTTGGAGTCGGCGGCTTTGTCCTTGGAGGAGGTAGGTTCACCTGCTCATGGAAAAACATTGGTGATTGGATTTTTATTTCTGACTAGGATATTCATATCTTAGCAATCAGTATGGTTTGTCGGTTGACGACATCGTATCATTGGAGCTTGTTATGCCTAATGGCACAGTCGCGCATATCACAAGTTCTTCAAATCCAGATCTATTCTTTGGCCTTCGGGTAAGTATCTTGACATGCAGATATTCAGCATCTCATCTTATGCGATTTTTTTTTCAGGGAGGATTCAACAATTTTGTGCGTAATGTTGTTGCTTCACATATGTCAGTGCACTTGATCTGCTGCAGGGAATTGTTACCACAGTGACCATGAAGACACATCACCAGTCTCAAGTCTGGGTACGCACCGTATTTCTATATTGGTAAGATCCTAATGGCAATTGATTACAGGGCGGGAGTATCTTGTACACTTGGGATCAATGGGAAGAAGTCAATAAAGCCACAGCTAGTTTTGTGTCGAAGGTCACCGATCCCAAAGCCAGTATCTACGTTACAGTCGAATACATACATTTGGTACATGGGATGGTGCGTCACAATTGATTGCGAGGACCATATTGAGTAACTGATTTTGCCAATAGCCAGTGATGATGGTCACTCTGTTTTATGATGCACCGACTCACCCGGACGGCATGTTCGACGAATTTTTGAAGATCAAATACTTTAAAAAGGACATCACGACGAGGACTTTTTTGAACCTTCTCAAGTCTTTTCCTTCTACACCGCCCCTGATAAGGTATGTCATGTTGTTTAGCAATTGGTTTGACTGGCTCACTTGTAGACAGGATTGTAACCCACTGGGTGCCTATTGAGCAATTCACGCTGTCTATGCTGCGGATGATTATGAACCAGACAATGGTGAGTCGTACTTTTCACTTGAACAAGGCACCACTCATCAGAGAGTTCAGGTTTATGGCAAAAAAGTGTCGCATGCCGGCGCAATGTTTCTCTCATACGACCTCACCCCTTTCCTACCATCACTCTATGATCACTCCGAGACGCTGTCTGCTTTTCCTCCTTTACGGGGTCCAGGGCAGGGACACTCGTTTATTGAGGTGATATGTGGGTGGGAACATGAAATAAGTGATGAGGCGATAGGCAAGCTTACTGCAGAGAGCGCTGCCTACATGAAGCAGTTTGCCGTGGACGCTGGTCAGAATGTTTCAAATGCACTGCTATACCCCAATGCTGCTCCTTCTGGCACGCCTTTGGTGGACATGTATGGGGATGCTTTGGACAGGCTGCGTTCTATTAGGGCTGCTGTAGACCCAGGTGATGTGATGGGACGCGCAGGAGGATGGAAATTCTAACTGAACTGCGTTGGATATCCGAGAAATGTATTAACTCTTGTACAGTACTTGACGTCAGTGCTAGACGTTTAGGTACTTTACAGTGGATGGCTATGTTTTTGTACTTGTATATCATGTATGCATACTTTGTTTGATAACGAATGCTGACAGGTTTCTGCATTGCGAGGTGTTGTTGGAATGAGTTTTGCGGAACTACATCTAAAGGCGAAACGAAGGTAGGATAAAACAGAAAATTATCCAATCGACGCGCTGGTGTTGTCAGGAAATTATATAAAGTAGCGTTGGCGGGAGGGTAAAAACCAGGCTAAGCTCATAGATGAGGAAAAAATCAAGGTATACACAAGTTGCACAAGCGACGTTCATGACTCATGAGTGATACAACTAAGTCTGCATGATCATGTGAATAGTTGGCATGCTAAAGATTATTGCGAGCAGCTCACAAGTACAGCATGCGAACCCTTATATTAGTATCGTAACGAGTAGAATTAAAACACCTGCAGAACAAGGACCTTGGACACGAAATTCATCCAGTGAGTATTTAACAGTCTCAAGCTAATATTCGTGATTGGAAAGAAAATTTGTCCGAGTAATGATGTTCTACTTAGATTTTGGAATAGCTAGTAGCAACATGCTGTAATTCCACCGAATGTGTCTGTCACACACCTGAACTGAGAGTATGGTCGCGATACTCATTTCTGAGTCTGGGCTTTTTATCTCTGGGTGCTGTATAAATTCCTGCAATGAAAGTGAGGAATGATAAACTAGATAGGTGGTTTCATCATGTCAGTAAATGTGGTACGCACTACGCTGCCAAATGTTCGTAATGGTACCCCGCTGAGTAGAAGCTCCGTGTCGTGGGCCGTAGCTGAAATCTTGTTTAAGTTGTCATGGGAGTGCCGCGTAGCGACAGCAAAGCCACTACTATGAATGTGATACATGTGCACCGGCAAGTTATCTGATTGCCCATCTCAAGTCCTTCTAATCGGCAGGCTGTGGCACGTAAATATACTCGACAGAATGGTTGCAACGTACTTACTGCCAATTGTATATACCATAGATGTGTAAGGCTGGGGTGAGTTCGAAGGGGAAAAGAGAACAGAATGAGTGAGATATAAGAGAGGTGTTAGTGCGTAACACGGAGAGAGATAAGGCTAGAGACAAGGACTTTCTAGGAGGCTTTCTGTCGTACTTGGAGCGGGGATCTCACAGTAGGACACGCTTCGCTACGCTCGATACGCTGTGTTTCGCTATCCTCTGTTTTCGCTGTAGATATGAGAGTACATGGGTGGTATATATAGTGAAAATAGTAAGGGTCCTTGGTGATGGATGAGCCGAACGATTATGTGAAAATGGAGCCAGACGAGAGTGGCGTCGCGCTTGACAGGGTAGAGTAGAACGGAGAGGAAAGATGGTACGAAATTTTGAATGAGTGGCGGTATAATGAGTATGATTTTGGTAGAGTAACGAGGGTCGAATATTGGTTTGAAAACGGCGAATTGAGAGTAGGGTGACTTTAACGAGAGACAGGAACTGAAGGTTGACAGAGATGACGAAGTTGTTGTAAGGGATAGGGACCAGGAGCATATGTGTTGACGACGGCAATGAAGTAATGAAAAAGGGAAGAAGGAATGTATCCGCGTGACTTCCGGATGCGAAGTGTGACACTGTTCGCATTACTAGATCACGTGGACGGTCTGGAACGCGTCGAAGGGTCCGAGCGTTAGAGTTTGATCTGAAGCGTTGGGCTGGGCGTAGAGGACATCCAGTCCTTACAGATGATAAAGCAAAAAAAATGACATGAAGCTCGAGTCTCACCAAGATATCGACCAAGGAAAAGGAAAAATGGTAGGAGGTCAGCCTCGGATGGTTTTGACATGGCTAGATGCACTGGAAATAGTAGTATTGACAGACTCGTGCTATGGAGGTAACAGGCTCGATGCATTGCGAATCGTCAGGTGTATGCAGAGTCAGAATTAGTAAGATCTGATTAGCTCTGCTACCATATGTCTGAGAAACACGCACCAATTATTATTGATATGAAACATGATGAACGACTTGAGGAAAGTGCAGTGGGATAATGGGTGCATAAGGGATGTTCAGACTTCGGAGCGGGAGGAATCATCGCTCTCGTCTGTCATGTTTTGAAAGTATGGTACTGCCACGAGGGGTGGGTAAAAGTGAGGGAGAGCTGTGAGAGCGGCGTTCATCAGTGACCAAGGGAAGGGTGCTAGTGCCAGTACCAAGAAGATGCTGGAACAGATGATGGCAAGAGAGAGACTACGAGGAAAAGGAGAAGTACTGCAGCCTACTGTGATATTTATTAATACAAGGCTATTTGTCCGCTACGATGTGGGACGTGGATGCATGTGGAAGCCAATCAGGGAGTGCGACATAGAACGGTACCCTGTCATCAGTCGGATCTTATTCGGCTCTTTCCAGTTGCTCCAAACCCTGCACAGACAAAGCCCGAACATCTCACGGCATTCACAACGAAAAGACCCCAGACTCTACTTGCTCCCATTATCAAGTGGTACAGTAGACTTGCTCATAATGCATAATGCATAAAAAATTATAACAAATCAGGATCCAATCTTTTCAATATACGTACAGCTATTTATGCATAGAAATGAACCTGATCCATGCATTGCCGTTAATGTATATTTTTTCGCGCCCAAGGATGATTTTCTAGTGATTTGTTTTGATTTAATTTAGTTATGCATTATGAGCAAGTCTACTGTATGTAACGGCCTCTAGTGATCTCAGTCCCCGCATGCTTCCCTCCCCTTGCTCCTCTGTAGCTTGAGTTCGGATAGCACGAAGAGGCCGCCCCGCCACAGTGACATCGAGACGCCCATCAAGCGAGCATGTCCAAGGCCGCTAAGCGAGCAGCTTTTGGGATGTGGTATGCTCGAGGCTATGTACGGGGACGAAAAGCAAGCTATTCGTGCAGCCAGTTGATTATTTGCGTTGTGCTGATTCGTTTGTTTGATTTTGTGACATGGATTGCGCAGTAATGTCCCTCCTGGGCAGCTACAAACGAACTAGCGAGTCTGTCGATGACGGAGCAATGCCGTCGGTGAGGCCGTTATAATGATATCGCTCGATAGTGGCTGCAACAATGAACTGAAGCGAAGATGTCGAGTAGAGTCTGGGGTCTTGTTGTTGTGAATGCCGTGAGGGTGTTCGGACTTTGTTTATGCAGGGTTTAGACTCTGATAACAGGGTACCGAAAATCGAAACGACGCGGCAGGTACCGGAGAGGCACCAGAATATTTCTAGTAAGTCAAGAACATACCATTCCGAGGCTTCCTCTCAACATTTGTAAAGCTTGTGTGCATACTCTATTACAGTGGGGTCTGAGCTGCAGTGAATAGAATTTTCCGATTCTTGAGGCTGTTATATATGGCTGACTGAAACTGAAGCGAACATGGGTAGAGTTTGGGGGTATTTTTATTGTAAACGTCGTGAGGTGTTCTTCGGGGAGTTATAATTAGAGACCGAGTACCAAAAACTGAAATCAACTTTGAGGTGCTGAGCTATAAGTATAGGAGTCGGTTTTTTTAGTCAAAGTTGACTACAATCACTGTGAGTTCAAATCAAGCCCATATTATCTTCAGCGAGATTCATGCCAAGTTCTCCATCGACTCAGATTACGTCACCCATTCTAAGTTGCATCATCATGATGTTCGCTTCAGGTTCAGTTATGTGATGTTGCAACCGGTCTCAAGAATCTGCGGACAGCACCGTCTTGCTGAGAATAACCTAATGGTTATCATACATCACATACTGAGCTTGCATAAACAGTGGCTTCAAGTATTCACATTATCAGTCAGATGCTGGCGAGTAACTGTTATTGGCGTTCGCCAGGTCCATCTCTACTAAAGTCGTAAGCTTTCGTAATTAAGCGTCATAACGCACGTAAGTTAAGGGTGCATTTCATGACATTAGCCTATCAATGGGCTTTGTCATACCTGGTTTAAAGAGTCACGCCGAAAATTGCTTGATCATTACTAATGGCACTCCAAGGTCCTTTGGCAGGCTTCATTGGCTTGTCGCCCAATTATCGGTCAACCTGTAATGATATTGCTACCTCTGTCTCCTCTCCGTCCATTGTGTATTTCGAAGGTGGATGCATTCAATACTCGTTACCGCAAGAGAGACTAAACAATCCATAGGGTCGTCCCATTTCGCCAACGGTATTGAGAATTGGTCTATGACCAATACTGAAATTCCTGCATGCTCCTTTGAGCCGGCGAACGCTCACGATGTTGGAATCGCTGTAAGTTTAATAGACTTCAACGTTTAATTCTGCTTGCTGATGAAGACCAGCTTGGATTATTGGCCCATGACCAGACCCCATTTGCAGTGAGTCCATCAACTATTTAGTTTACATTTTGGTCGTCACACGCAGCTGTGTGAAAGGTTAGAGGCGGCGGTCATTCACCGAATCCAGGGTTTTCGTCGACCCCTGGAGTCCTGATTGCTATGACATCATTCTCAGAAGTCGTATACGACCAGAATACCGAGACAGCAACCATTGGCATGGGATTAGTTTGGGACGATGTATATGCCGCACTCGAAAAATACAACATGACCGTTGTAGGTGGGAGGTCTTCTGGTGTTGGTGTTGGCGGCTTCGTCCTTGGAGGAGGTAGGTTCACCTGCTTGTGGAAAACATCGGTGACTGAACGTTTTATTTTCTAACCAGGATATTCATATCTCAGCAATGAGTATGGTTTGTCGGTCGACAATATCGTATCATTGGAGCTTGTTATGCCTAATGGCACGGTCGCGAGTATCGCAAGTTCTTCACATCCAGATCTATTCTATGGCCTTCGGGTAAGTCTGGAAGTACAGATAGCTAGCATCTTATTTTTGGCGATTTGTTTCAGGGAGGATTCAACAATTTTGTGCGTGATGCTGTTGCTTCACAGACGTCAGTGCATATACTGATCTGCTGTAGGGAATTGTTACCACAGTGACTATGAAGACACATCCCCAGTCTCAAGTTTGGGTACGCACCGTATTTCAGTGTTGGTAAGGTCCTAATAGTAACTGATTACAGGGCGGGAGTCTCTGGTACACCTATGATCAATGGGGAGCAGTCAATGAAGCTACAGCTAATTTCGTGTCACAGGTCACCGATCCTAAAGCCTGTATGTACATCACAGTAGACTACATGCATGTGGTAATTGGGGTGGTGCGTTATGATTGATTATGACGACTATATCCGAGTAACTGATTTGTCAATAGCCAGCGATGATGGTCACTCTGTTTTATGATGCACCGACCCAGCCGGACGAAATATTCGACGAACTTCTGAACATCCCATCGCATCAAAAGGACGTTACGACAAGGACTTTTTTGAACCTTATCAAGTCTTTTCCTAATACACCACCCTTAACAAGGTACACTATGATGTTTAGCAATTGGTTTGACTGGCTCACTTGTAGACAGAATTGTGACCCACTGGATACCTATCGAGCAATTCACGGTGTCTATACTGCAGATGGTTGAGAACCAGGCGATGGTGAGTTGTACTTTTCACCTGATCAAGGCACCGCTTATCAGAGAGTTCAGTCACATGGCGACCGGGCGTCGCATTTAGATGCAACGTTCCTCTCATACGACCTCACCCCTTTCCTACCATCAGTCTATGATCACTCCGAGACGCCATCTGCTTTCCCTTCTTTACGGGGTCCGGAACAGGGACACTCGTTTATTGAGGTGTTATGCGGGTGGGCGCTCGAGACAAGTGATAAGGTGATGGGCGAGCTTGCTGCAGAGAGCGCTGCCCACATGAAGCAGTTTGCCGTGAACGCTGGCCAGAACATTGCGAATGCACTACTATACCCCAATGCTGCGCCTCCTGGCACGCCTTTGGTGGATATGTATGGAGATGCCGTGGGCAGGCTACATTCTATCAAGAGTGCCGTAGACCCAGGTGATGTGATGGGACGCGCTGGAGGATGGAAATTCTAACTAGACTACGTTGGATAGCCGAAAAATACATTAACTCTTGTACAGTACTAGATGTCAGTGCCATGTAGACGCTTAGGCCTTGTACAGGGGATAGACATTTTTTGTACTTACATATCATATATACATGTTTTAATCGATAATGAATAACTGACGGGTTTCTGCATTGCGGGGTGTTGTTGGAATGACTTTTGCGGAACTGCATCTAAAGTCGAGACGAAACCAGGACAGAACAGAGAATCATCTGCTACTAATCGAGGAGGCACTGGGGGGTAAAATCCACGCTAAGCTCATACATGAGGAAATTAAGTTGTGCAAGCAACGTTCACGAGGGATGCAACTTAGTCTACGTGATCACACGGTGTCGTAAACGCGGCGGGAAGAAAAAGAAAATTATCAAGCGCCGCAGGTTCTAGATGATCTTATGACCGAAGGGAAGTGGAACGACGACGACCGAAGAAGAATACGCAGCAGCTCACTCCTTCATACACAATGTCTTCCGCTCCACCAGTTGAGCCCTGTGCGTGCGTCTGAATTGGTCGTACTTGAGATGCTTGTGCCCCCACTTCAGGGCGAGTGGGTTGCATTGAATCATCGGACTCATTGTCGTTCGTACGCTGCATAGCCGCGGCTGCTTCCGCATCAGATTCAGGGGCAATGCCATATCTCTGAATGTGTTTTAATGGGATGAAAGAGGACCAAAGGCGAGTCACTCACATCTTCATCGCGAGCAGGAACTACTTCAACAGTGCTACTGGAATTTCCTACAGAAAATAAGTTGAAATTCCAGTGTCGGGAGTATTGGTTTGGATGCATTTGCAGGATGTGTGCCAAAATGTATGGAGCCGAATGAGGGACGATGGACCCGCACGTTGAGCTTCGCGACGAGGTGTGTCATTTGAATCATCAGTGAAGAAATCATTGCCCTGCCAGTATCAAAGTCAGTCAGGCAAAAGCTGAAGGAGGAAAAAAATTTACTGAGATATCTCGCTGAGCCTCCGGTATTGGCCTGTTGTTTGAACGGCCATTAAGAATATAGCGGAACATGAGAAAGAAGGTCGCTCACGATTGCTTGGCGTTCAACTCTCGGTTGGGCTGGACGTCCCTAGTAAAAAGTCACGGTAGGTATGAACTTGAAAGAGAAGCAGAGTTAACTTGCCTTCAAGAGCTTTGCATTGACATAATCAGCACCCTATAGTAAACGATCAAAACCATTAGAAAAGGACATCGAAACACCAAAGTACATACGTACACCAACTTGATCACCACCATATCGGTCGAGCGCTGCCTCGAGACTCCATACATATATTTTTTGTCTGCTCCGGCACTGGCAATGTATTTTCCATCGGGGGACACAGCAACAGTGAAAACTTAGTCGTCATGCAAGAGTGGATCACCGGTTAATTGATTGGTTTTGAGGTCCCAGATGCGAATGGACTAGGCATTTGATGCGCTGACAATATATGTTTCATTGAGAGTAAGACAGAAGGATCCAACAGAGTTGGTATGACCCTGAAGAACGACGAGCTCCTGACCATCGGTCATCCGCTATTTCCGGATGATGGTGTCGTGTAAGGCAGAGAAGACGTATGCACAATCCTTGGACCAACGCAATGACGTCACCCCACGGTCGCGTCCCTTGCCAGGTCTCGGTGAGTAACTTGCCATCCTTTGACCATACGCAAATCGCGTCGCGCCCACCGCTCATAAATTTGTCGCCCTGTGGAGAGTATTTGATGGTGATAACCCACCTATGACTGTTCTTTATGGGCGGTATTATTTGTCGACCAGTATACGGGTTCCAGCGTCGTATAGTACCGTCTTCAGATCCACTTACTATCTCCAGGGCATTTGGAGACTAATCGAGGCACCTGACCACATTATCATGCCCCTCCCACGGGTCACCGATCATTCTGTCCTCCTTTATGTTCCTCTGCCGTCTATGCTTCCGCCAATGACCATTCATTTCTTTTCCATTGACGAATTGAACTATCCTCAGACGTGCTCATTATATTGCCACTTGTACCCAAGTAGGCAAGGCTCCATATGCATTCTGAGTGCCCCTCGATGATGCACTCCAGTGTCAAGCTTCCTGCTGGATGTTCTGGCTTTGGCTTCTTCCACGATGTGGTCCCGGTATTGTGGTCGACGAAGTAGGACCGACCAAGAGGTGAAATGTACCGTTCGTATCCGGGGACAACGAGATCCCCAGGATCGTCTATGTTATTCCATAAAATTGTCGTTCCTGGTAACATTTTGTTTGGTCAGCTAATCATACTCCTGGTAAAGGTCGGTTGGATCAAGTCATGGTGAGCTTTTTATCTTGATATTAGGTTTCATCCACTACCTTGAACTGATGCCATAGATGAGGGAGGTTCATTTCGGCCTGCTTCATGGTGAATAAGCTGGTGGATATCACTGCGATGTGGTTGCTCACCTTCCCAAAGTGCATCCTGGGGGTGCTGTGCACCATAGGGTGGTAGGTTCTTCGTGCTCGTCCGAAGCGGTACAATATGTGCTAATGAGTTTGATAGCGCCTCTTGTTGTGCTTCTCTTTGTCTTGCTGATGTGCTTGACTTGCTCACTTTTCTGCGCATGACTCTAATCGAGAAAGAAATTATCGCTGTGCTTGCAGACGGTTGGACAGTATTAAGCTGAATAATGAGCAAAATCAATGTCAAGAACGAGAAGAGATGATGGAGGAAAGGAAGCAACCTGCCAGATGCTCCGCTTCGTGTGCTGTATTCGCAGGCGCCTCTCTTGCACTGCATGTCCATGTCATTAGGGGCGGTGTTCCCGTTTACATAAACCGACGTTGCATTCTGAAGTATCTTGGTTCGTTATGTTTTGCTAATGAAATATGCTTCAGCCACTGTGCTTACATCAATACTCTAGTTCGTACACCATACATCGCGCGTAGCAAATTTTATTTCTCCCAATAATCCGCCATGTATCCCTGGAAATCGAACCTAGGCCTGAAGTTTTGAAGGCCTGTGGCTGAACAAATTGGAGACCACATAATTGAAGCAGACATGAAGCTGAACCTATATATCGTATGATGCTGAGATGACAAGGAATTCACAAGAGAAATTCATGAGTCCAAAGTATCATGACAAGTGAATTGACTCCTACCACAATTGTTGTGCACAATTTAGCTATGCCACTGTCCCTACTCAGGCCCCGCGAGAAATGAGACGCATGTCGCCTCATACTTAAAGATTGTAGGATTGTTCCTGAGAGAAAGAATGCCGCTTGTTATAAATGTGGACGGCTAAATGACCAGCCTGTACCAAAGCGGTCTGAGTTTTCTGCAAAGGCGAGCACTCAAATGATACCAGTACAGAGCATATGCGTGCACACAAAAAACGGCTTCAGAAGGTAATTGTCGCTGCCAATCGACAATGGGAAAGACTGGTTGCCCCCCATGAGAAAGAAGGTTGTTACGCATAGAAAGCCTGGGGTGTTACGCAAGACGGAGTTTTGTGCGACGAGCACTTTCCTTCAGTACTTTATTGCTGAGATCTGAGCTAGGCAGGCGTTTGAAAAAAAGAAAAACTGGTGGTAGAAGATGCTAGACTCTGTAGCGTACAAATGTCAGTCTCAACTTGAAAGGACCACGAAGAGAGATGGTATCACGATAGCATATGGTGTAGTGAGTGAATATTTGAATTTCGAGTCAACGCAGCGTTTGACAACGTTCAACGCTCAGAACGTGACGCGTTGTGGAGGTCACGTGAATGACTCAGACTTTGTCTGCTATTTGTTGATCACACATACTCGACAAAGGTGGGCTCAACAATTAGCGTATTCCTGTATAACATCATGTTGCCATGGCTACCATATTATGGAAAGCCAGACCACGGTGCTCCACTTCCAAGGCTTCTGGCACCTCTTAAAAACTTCCTAGTAAGTACCTGAAGTAAGTGCTTCCATTGGCCTGTGCGACCATTACTATTTTAATGTGTCATGTAGATTTATTCCCGCCAGTTATATCGTGTTTTACCGCTGGGACCTCATTCAAATCGGTAGTCTTCCTACGTCTGTTGCTTTTGACCTTGAATCGTATTTTTCTCTCATCTCTTCTTCGATTGCTCGTTCGCTCGGTCATTTGGGTCCAGGTTCGCATTTCGCTGAAATCTCCATGGCCTCAGTGACTCATTGTCATGCACCCACCATCGATGTCGAGTTGGAGGTCACGTGTGGTCTTGATGTTGTGTTTGGGATGAACTGGATTGCTGCGTGGCCACTGTTTTGTAGGAAGACGAAACTCCCGTGTCAATACTCTAGGTAGTGACAGTATTTCATTGTCCTCTTTTTTTAATATCTGCTGATTTCCTCCTGCGTTTCTAGAAATTTTATGTATGCTTAGTGGTAATGTCAAACATATTGAACCTGCTGCTAATGATTGTGAATTAGAATTCTCTTAGTCTTCATCCCTCGTAGGGGCAGTTTTATTGTCTTGTAGACGTCCAGGCTCGAAATTTGTTGTCCGTGTCAATCAGGGGCCTCATTTAGGAAGTCTCGTCAAGTGGAAGACTTCAATTAGCCGCCAGTGTGGTTACCACAACGGAATCAAAATATGTTTCTCTTGGATTGTGCAGGTTCTATACCTGTTGAACTACTGTTCTTTTCTATCGGAAACTTTGACATTCATTCATGGATGGTTTCTTTGGAAGTTCACCGTAATTGGTCTTGACCAGGTGGTTGCCAGTGGCCACAACAGAATCGAAATCTGTTTCTCTCGGAGGTTCGAAACCTGCCGACGAGGTTTTTTCTATTGTAAGGACCGTATGTCCTCTACGCCCCGACCACAGCTTCAGATCAAACCTTAACGCTCGAGCCTTTCGACGCGTTCGAGACCGTCCACGTGACCTAAATGATGCGATTAGTGTCACACATCGCATCCGAAAGTCACGCGGATACAGTCCTTTCCTCTTTCATTACCTTACTACCGTCGTCTATCCATATGGTCCCAGTTCCTGCTTTTTACAACAAACTCGTTATCTCTGTCCACTCTCTGTCCTTCGCCATCGTTACTGACACACCATTCTCAATTCACCGCTGTCAACTACGCTATTCGACCCTCGCTATTCCGTCAACACTACTCATTCAATCTTCGTACCCTCTTTATTTTCCGTTCTTATCTATCCAAGTACGACGCCACCTTTTTCTACCCTGGTCCTCACATAAAACGCTCGGCTCATCCATCAACGAGGACCCTTATGTTTTTCAGTATAAGTAGTCCATGTACACTCGTATCTACAGCGAATCCTACAGTGAGATCCCCGCTCCAAGTCAGACCGAAAGCCTCTCGAAAAAGTCCTCTTCTCTAGTCCTAGTACCTCCTACTTTCGTGTTACCGGTTAACACACCTCGTTTATATCTTTTTTCGTTCACAATTCCCTGCCGAACTCACCATCAGCCTTACACTATCGGAACACACCTTGATATTCACTGATGGATGGTTTCTTTCAAAGTTCGGCGTAACTGGTCTCAGCCTGCTGGTTGCCACAACAGAATCAAAACCTGTTTCTCTTGGATTACGCAGGTTCGAAACCTGCCGCTGACAATGTTTTTTTCTATCGGAACCCACCTTGACATTCACCCATGGATGGTTTCCTTAGAGGTCCATCTCAACTGGTCTTAGCCGCTGTGCAAATTGTGTATCGCGAGGCTGCTGCAGGTAGTTCTTCGGGCTTAATCAATTGCATATTGAGTGAATTGTGATCGATCAACTGCACAGAGTACCTGCAGTGATTTAGAATGCACTCGCGATCAAGAACAGCATTGCAGGTAGGGAGACCTATTAAATAGTATTTTGAACATTCCTTGCTATTGGGGCACATACAAAGGTGTGTCTAAATCATCGCAATTACTGTTCACCAAGGTGGAACATATGTCCATATGTCCAAACCAAACCTTCTCTGGAAGCCATTGCATGGTTTATGCTTCGCAGGCACAAATTAGTACTATATTTTTCATCGTCTGTTTTCACAAGATATATTTCTTACAGCCGAAGCTCCCACACACGCATTGGATAACTGAAGGTTGATAAAATTCAAATTTTTCGAACAGTCGCGAGTCCCACAAGGTGTTCGGAGGCCAATAGAAGCTACTTACCTTACTACATAGGAAGGTTCTGAGAAGTAGAAGTCTCGGAAATGGACCACGGTAATCTCATTGAAGCCAATTTGGCACTTTTTGCAGACGGTAATCGATTAACCACCGAAAACACGTACCTATGAGACAAAGGGAGATACATTCGAGTGTGTAGTGACCTGTTACTGTTGCAAACAGCATGCTACCATTCGACTGACGTTATTTAGTAAAGGTTGGGCTATGAAGCCTTTTCTCGTCTTCAGTGCATGTCTTCGTTTGTCCCACCCGTTGAGCTCACACTGGTTTTTAATGTGCTAGAACATGAAAGAACTCAGCGAGTAGAACAAATGCTAAATGGATTGAGTAGTACCTAGAACACGAAAGAACTGGACTACATAAGTACAGACAAGTGTGCAATGCATAAGACAACATACCTCAGCGAGTAGAACAAACGCTGAGGTAAAACAAACGATGACACAGCTACTCATATGATACCGAACGGTTATGTAAGGTGGCTGAGTGTCGAAGGTGAATCATTGTATAGTTCCAAGAGAAGCAAGATAAAACGAACGAGGTAATAGAAAGTCTCTTCTCTATATCAGCAGTTTTTGCGTACAGCATCCTTAGCCATATTTTCCAACCCTACTACTCGTGAATGCCGCCATCCTCACTCCTGCTCCTTCTTGGTGCCCGTGGCCTAGCTAACTATGCCGTCGTTCGATTCCTTTTGTGGAAGCCAAAATTGTGCGGCACATCCACACCAAGATCATTAGCGCCACTGCGCCAGATCCCCATCGCGCTCGCGACATCTCCTCCCTCATTACTTTTCCTAGCCTGCAGCTCCGTGCCGTACACACTACATAGTGCATAGTGCTACTACACTCATGTTCCTGTCATTGGTAGTCATAATTTTATATTCCATCCTCATCTCATCCAGTAAATCATAGGCACGAGAATTTTAGTTGGTGCACGATTAAAATTTCATCACACGTAAAGTACAAAACGTTGTCAAGGATATGCTATACTACGTGGGAGAGGGTGGTAAGGAGACACGGAGATGAGGGCGAAGAAGCCAAAAAAACAGGTGTATGGGAAATACTATTCAAAGAATGCGATCAACCATAAGCCTCATCATGGCGGTGACCCGTCGTGCTGAGCGCTAGTGTCGGTAGGCTGTACATAGAAAGAGAAAGCATGCAGAGGGAGTTGGGGACATTCACGGGCATAAAAATTGAAAAAAGTGACTGAGAATGCTGTACGCAAAGACCATGCATGAGTTCAGCATGTAAGTAGGACCATGAAGACGAGAAAAACATGGAAAAGCCACAGTTTGCGGGGTCCAGTACTAAATAACGTCAATCAAGTTTTTTGAAAAATTGGGAGTCAATCTCTTTCGGAATTACACTTTCATAAAGCAAAAAGGAAGCCGCAGTAACCAATGATTATATAATGAGGCCAGAGCTCCATTACATAATTGAAAATTGTTAATTATTAATCCAATTGTCTCATGTGAAGACCTTCATAAGATCTGGTTACCAGCTCAAAGAAGGACAAATTTAAAACAGAATACATACAATTGTTGCTCGACAAGGTTAGGCGGAACACTGATTCTCTCAATACAAACACACAATCATGCAACGCACATGGTTTATGACTGCCATTTGCGGAAATGAATTAAGCTAGTACTGTAGCTCTAAGCTACCATCACATAGTACAGGTTTGTGACATAATGCATAACCAGCTATACACGCAAGCGTTGACGCTAACAGTCACTGAAGTGAGCGCTTGTGACTTGAGCGCTCGAGCTCTTCCATCTTTCGCCCGGGCTCTAACCCGATTCAGAGCAAATATTGTTGCCATCCGCCGTCTCTGAATTTACGATTTAAAGAGTTGTGGTGAAAACCGGTTGATGTTTTAACTTTTCATTCTCTCGTCAAAGCTGATGACAAGGCTCCTTGAAGTTCCTCTGTCGGCCATCTCAGGCCTCATTGGCCTCTTTGTGTCGACAGGACTGTGGAGAGCTGACTATAATGCGACCTGCAGCGAGATTGCTGCCTCTGTCTCCTCTGCGTCAAAAGTACATTACAACGGTGGGTGCATTCAGTATTCATTCATACCGCAAGAGGGCCTGAGCAATCTATAGGTTCGTCCCGATTCGGCGAGAATACTGAGAATTGGTCTTTTACCAATAGTCAAATTTCTGCATGCTCCTTTGAGCCGGCCAACGCTCAGGACGTCGGAATCGCCGTGAGTTTAATAGAATATAATGTTCTATTTTGCTTGCTAAAGAAGACTAGCTTCAATTATTAGCAAAGAACCGGACCCCATTTGCAGTGAGTCCATCAACTATTTAACTGATTTGATCTTCATTCAGGATGGCTGTGTTAAAGGTCAGGGGCGGTGGTCATTCACCAAATCCAGGATTTTCGTCGACCCCTGGAGTCCAGATTGCTATGCGATCATTTTCAGAAGTCGTATATGACCAGGATGCCCAGACAGTAACTTTCGGCATGGGGTTAGTTTGGGAAGATGTCTATTCCGCACTCATACAATACAACGTGACCGTTGTAGGTGGGAGGTCTTTTGGTGTTGGAGTCGGCGGCTTCATCCTCGGAGGAGGCAGGTGCACCTGCTGGTGGAAAAATATTGGTGACTGAAAGTTTTATTCTCTGATCAGGATATTCATTTCTCAGTAACGAGTACGGTTTGTCGGTCGACAATATTGTGTCGTTAGAACTTGTTTTGCCTAATGGCCAAGTTGCGAATATCACAAAATCTTCAAATCCAGATCTATTCTATGGCCTTCGGGTAAGTATTTTGACATGTAGACAGTCAGCATCTCATTTTCGGCGATTTTTTTCCAGGGAGGATTCAACAATTTTGTGCGTGTTTCGTAAATATCAGTGCATGTGCTGACCTGTTACAGGGAATTGTTACCACAGTGACTATGAAAGCACATCCCCAGTCTCTAGTTTGGGTATGCGCCGTATTTCTGTATTGGTACGATCCCTAATGGTAAGTGATTACAGGGCGGGCTCATTGCATACGCGGAGCAAGAATGGGATGCATTCAATAATGCTACAGCTAACATGGTGTCGACGGTCACCGACCCCAAAGCTACTGTGTACATCTCAACCAACTACGTGAAAGGGGAGCCAGTACGTTATGATTGATCGTTGATCATATCCGAGTAAATGATTTCCCAATAGCCGTTGATAACGACCATTCTGTTTTATGACGGACCAACTTACCCGGATGGGATTTACGATGAATTTTTGACGATCCCATATATTGAGCAAGACATCTCGACGAGGACTTTTGTGAGCCTTGCTGGGACTATACCTTTGATACCTAGCCTAAGGTACGTCATATGGTGTTGAGCAATTGATTTGGCTGGCTCAGCCATAGACAGGCTTGTGACCTACTGGGTGCCTGTCGAGGAATTCACATTGTCTATGCTGGAGATGATTCAGAACCAGACAGTGGTGAATCGCACTTTTCACCTGATCAGGGCATCACTCACCAGAGAATTCAGTTTTATGGCGACCTGCTGTCAGAATCAAGCGCAGTTTTGGTCTCATACGACCTGATCCCTCTCCTGCCATCACTCTACGATCACTCCGAGGCGCCGTCTGCTTTCCCTTCTTTACGAGGTCCAGGACAGGGGCACTCGTTTATTGAGATTTTATATGGATGGACAAATCAAAGTGATGATGAGGTGATGATCCAGGCCGGTGCAGAGAGTGCTGCTTACATGAAGCAATTTGCCGTGGACGCTGGTCAGAATGTTTCGAATGCACTACAATATCCCAATGCTGCGGCTCCTGGCACGCCTTTAACGAATATGTATTCCCAGGGTGCTTTGGAAAGGTTAAGTTTCATCAGGGCTACCGTGGATCCAGGTGATGTGATGGGACTTGCGGGAGGATGGAAATTTTAACTGGACTCTGTTGGATACTTATCCGAGAAACATATTAACACTTGTAGCGTACTAGATGTTTAGGTCTTTTAATAAACTTTGCTTTGATCGATAACAGATGCTGAGTCCTGACAAGTTCCTGTATTGCGAGGTACTGTTGAAATGGGTTTTGTGAAACGACATCTAAAGTTGAGACGAACCTATGTGGGATAGAACAGATAATTATCTGAACGACGCACTGACGTTGTCAAAACTTAAAGTAGCATTGGCGTTGGACGAGGAAATTAAGTGATGGTTTCGTAGGAGCAAAATTTATATAATTCTCATGGTTATACAGTTGATATGCTCATAACGCATACCGTTGGGGCGGCAAAAACTTGATGCATTATAACACATATGCACGACGACATTTGTCACACAGATGTGACGTGTGTGACATCCGCCAAATTTGTGACACGAGAAAGTACAGTATCCACAGCGCGTACATGTATTATGCTTTGAAATAACAATCTATAGAAGTCTGCTTGGCATTCAGTAGCTCCTCTCGCCGTAATTGAGCACGAAAAATGCGGAGCTGTGATGACAAATTAAGGGAAAATTGAGGATCACCATGTTGCATGCATCCAGTCTCGAGTTGCTGACACAGTTTGAGGATTTCTGTGTGCGTGAATGATGGCTCATCTTCTTCTGACTCATCATCTGAATCAATCTCGATGACTTCTCCATTTGCAACTGCAATCTCGCGACGGACTTCATCAGCAATTGCCTGGTCACCACCTTCGAAATTCGGGAGATCTCCATTATCTCTCTCCTCGGCAGGGTCCAGAATCTCGTCAATGGTCAGTAAAGTGCCGAAAATGTGTTTCCGTTCCTTGAGATCATTAATTGATTCCATAAGTTCCTGTTCTGCAGCAGTGAGTTGAGCTGGTTTTTGTTGACG
This sequence comes from Suillus decipiens, assembly GCA_016695475.1. NCBI lineage: Eukaryota > Fungi > Basidiomycota > Agaricomycetes > Boletales > Suillaceae > Suillus > Suillus decipiens. Next base: position 19,814 of record MU173121.1, on the reverse strand, counting down.
CGCGGGAATTCGAAGTTTGAGACCGGTACGTCCAAATGCAGCCTTCTCGAGTGTATTGACTGCCCTCAAAGCAAGATCTGTATCTCCCTCAGCATCCATGACAGCTTTAAGTGCCGGCCTCCAGT
>MU173120.1:28923-48949 GCA_016695475.1 Suillus decipiens | reverse complement strand
TGTCTGCGATTATTGACACTAACGCTTCTGAATCCGCTCATCCCACTAACACGTTAACTCACAAGACAAAAGCCGCTGCCTCTTGGCTAAAGCCTCTGATACTCGTTACTAAATACGCCGCCGCCGGTCGACTCACCCCTCTCCCTCCTACAACGTCTCCATATCAGCCTGAGAAGTCGCGCCCATGTGAACTCAAGCAGCAGAAGGTAAGACGTTTGCAATGCCTGACCCAGTATCCTACTTATCACATTTCATCAGCGCAAACCTAGGTCTTCGCGAATGAATGCTGCTTGCCACAGCATCGTGCGTTCTCACCTTCGGCGACATGCCGACAGAATCAGTCAGTCATTTCTCTTCATGGTCAAATTTCTTACTGATTTCATCATTGATAGTCGGCCACCTTGCGCGAGCCTGCGAACAGATTCACGTCGAGAATGGAGACCTCGTGAATGGCTGGGTCACTTCCATGGCAGCGGTGGGACTCAAGTCGATGCTGGCTGGTAACCACCGGACGTCGCCTGGATCGCCGCTTCCTCCTATATTGGATGGATCTTCAACTTCAGAGCCTGGTTCACGCATCAAGGCCCGCGTCATATCACTTCGCCATAGGACGAATGCAGTTGCAGCTGCGATTCCAGCCACCACCACCTTTCCACTTTCACCGCGACGGCGATGGACTTCCTAACATCTCCAGGATCTTACGCCCGCCTGCCGCGGCCTCGTTATCAACTACGACCTACGACACTAACAACCACTGCCTACTAACAACGACCCTGTGATACCCCTCCAAGGTCATGGGCCACAGATTGATGAGAAGAATACAACCCCATCATGGCATGCATGCATCACGCTCCTAACACCACGACACTCGAGACAGGATACGAACGATTCTACAACATTTCAACGAAGACCATTTCACGACACTTAAGACAGATGACGCCAATCATCATGGCTCACGACAGTCAACGCCAGTCAACATGACTCACGACGCTCACGACAGACAACGCCAATCACCACGGCCCACGACACTCAAGAGATCACAAGCCGACGACAAGAGTATGACACCGTCATGACCATTTAACGACACGCATCACGATCCAAACCCCACGACCCTACCGAGCAGGACCAATCACGACACTCAAGACAGCACACTCCTGAGGCTACGACACCCACAGACACCCTTTCACGACACTCACGACAGCTAATACTAACCCATGGCGCCCAATTCATGACGCTACGATGCTATCAAAACGTTACACAACCCTCACGCCACCATCCACCACCTGACGCTCATTACTAACCTCATCGTGACTCACATGATCGTCGGAAAACACGATGTTCCACAAACGAAACGACTTTCGACCTGCTTTATAAGACCGAACGACCTCATCAGTTTGTCAATATGTATATTGCCTGTTTTCTTGTAGTCTGCGTATCCTTGTAATGATAAGCTCTTTGCCTACTCGTGTATCTTTAAATTGAATTCTTTGATATGTCCACGAAAGAAATTAAAGCATAAGTTCCGGACTGAGTTTTGGCAACTGCTTGTAGAATCAGATGACCGTGCTGCAGCAATGCGCAGACCACCATGGAAAAAGGATCGGAAGCGGGAGCTCGTTGTGGATAGATTGCTATGATTATTAGCAACCATATGTTTGGGCAACTAGTGAGCGCTAGTGAACGTTTGAACGACAAGGCGCCCATTCTTGAAGCTGAAGCATTATCTCCAGTACTATATATAGTTAGAAGCTCTTAGACTGTGCACCACAGTGCCGTACCAAGCTCAGTGGGAATACATTTTCAAGTCTTCTAAGTAGCAAGTTTACATAAGGTTTCCACTCTTAACTTTCAAACTTGAATCAATGCGAGATGATTGATGTGATCAGCCTGCTCACATTCCCAAGCACATCCAAGGCATTCACGGCGTACCGCTCAACGGTAGTCGACGTCGACGATCGGTCGACATCTCACCCACGCAAAACCCCACGCTTGGACGCTGACTCTGACTCCGGTTCTGCATCCAGGTCGCGCGATGCCAAAGGCAAGAACGTCGACAGAGGTGGCCCAGTAAGGATTCAGGTGCATGGCTTTACAGGTTCGCATTTCATTTTGTTCTCGGGGTGTGGCGCTCATGGCATCATAGGTGGTGCGGTGGGATTTGCGTCGAACAGGGCTTATGATAACTTGTTTGTGCGACTATCGCGCAGCATTAGGGCACTCTTGGAAAAGGGGTCTGATCAACTGAGTACGACGTATGAGGGTGTCTACACTGCATGCCGGGGCGTCGTGTGTGTTGCTGGGAGGGGCGAGGGTCTGTATGAGATGCTGAAAGCCGAGATGCATAGATGCGTCAATCGGCTGGCTGAAGAGCTTGAGAAAACCAATAAGGAGGGTGTAGAGTGGATCGGACAATTCGTCGAGACGTGTGCGTGGTTCGAAGGACAAGTGGTGAGTGACATACAACGAGTTTGTGGATTCGTTAGGTTATTGATCCATGTATTTACGTCAAGGTACTGCTAGAATCACTCCTTACATACCTCGATCGCGCTTATGTGTTCAAGAATCCTAGTCTTCCGTCTATTCGGTGAGTTTTCCTTCGCGAGAACTACTTCCATGTGCTGAGGCTCAGAATTTCAGCGACCTCGCATTCACTCGTTTCAGGGAGCGCATATTTAGTGGTTATCTTATCGTGGACAAGCTTCAGAAAGGGATCTCCACATGGGTCACATGGGAGAGAAATGAAGGGTACGTTCTTCAGTGCTCATCTTCATCTGTCTGTACGTACACAAACACTCACTCATCAACCAGACAAGTGCACATTCATCGTCCCTTCCTCAGAGAGCTCGTCTCTCACCTCGTCATACACTCCGTATATGACGCTATCTTCGAGCGACACTTTGTCGAGCAGACTCAAGAGTACTTCTCAAAGGAGTCATATCAGATGGTCGAGGTCGAGAAAGCCAAGGCGAAGGTGTTCCTTGCACACTGCAACCAGCGGATAAATGAGGAGCAGGGTAGAGCGAGAGATGTGATGCTCGATTGTACGGTCGCGCTTGTAAGGGATGCCGCCATTCGGGCATTGTTCGAAGGGAGGCTGGAGTGGATGGCTAAGGAAGGTTAGTGTGGCTGGATTCACGGGGTCTCCGTGTTAACGTTGTTGTGTAGTGTTCATGGAGTGCAAGGGCACAACTGACCTCAAGAAAACATATGCGCTGTTTTCATCGGTTGATGGTCTACCTGTGCTTTGCCGAGAGTTCAAGGCTTATGTCCAGGCAAGTGTCTGATTATCTCTTTCCCAGAGCTCACATTGATATATTCACGCTCTAGAAAACAGTCCAAGATATCGTGAAAGATGCATCCAAGGACGATGAGATGGTCAACCGTCTCCTGGAATTCAAGGCCTTTGCGGACACAACACTCAAGGAAGCATTCGTTGATCCCTCCACTAAACAAAGCAACCAAGACTTTTCCTACGGGCTCATAGATGCGTTCACTAAGGGGTTCAAGGCGCGGCGCAATAAGCCTGCTGAGCAGATTGCGAAGCATGTCGATAGACTCATGCGCCATGGACAGCGGGGCATGTCGGATGCTGCGTTCGAGGCGTTGTTGGACGCTGCTCTCGCGCTCTATAGGTTCACGGATGATAAGGATGTGTTTAGAACATTTTATCATCGGGCTCTAGCAAAGAGATTGTTGCTGGAACGCAGCGCCTCTGATGATTTTGAGAAGGCCATGCTCAAGAAACTCAAAGAGAGTATGTGATAGAGTGCCTTTTGTTATCGGAGTTGCGTGCTCATCGTTGTTGGATAGAATATGATCCAGAGTTTGGAATGGGAGATCATATGTTCAACGACCTCGCGCTGTCGCGAGATATCATGCGGGAGTACCATGCTCGCATCAGGGATGATAGCTCCGTGCAGAATCTCTCTGTTATGGTTTTGCAACGCAGTGTCTGGCCGTTCCAAGCACGAGACACAGACGTGGACTTACCTTCTTCGGTGAGTGATGCGATCTCTGGTATCCGCGTGAGCTCATGACAATGACACAGATGCAAGCAGATCTGAACAATTACACGAGCTTTTACAAGATCAAGCATCAGGGGCATAAACTCGAATGGGATCATTCGCTTGGGACAGCTACGGTAAAGGCGTGGTTTACAGCCGGTCCTAAAGACCTTACGGTCAGCTTATACCAAGCTGTCGTGCTACTTCTCTTCAATAAGGAGACAGAAATCGGGTACAGACACATCTTGGAGGAGACGCGTATGGGCAAGTATCTAAACTGTTCGCAATTGGTATGAGATACTCACTCGAGTCTCAAAATAGATGACAAGGAGCTGAGGAGAACACTGCAGAGTTTGGCATGTGCGAACAAGAAAGTGTTGAAGAAGCGTCCGGTAGGGAAGGATGTGAACGATACCGACGTCTTTTACTTTAATCCGGAATTCACCGATCCACGGGCAAAGGTGCACATCAACTCTATTCAGGCGAAAGAAACGGTAGGTTTCTTTTCTTGTGGTGAAGCACATTCACACCTCTAATTTGGCTTGCTGTCCTGCTTAGGCTGAGGAAAACCAACGGACACAATCGCACATCGAGGGAGACCGGAAGCACTATTTGGATGCAGCGATTGTGCGGATTATGAAAGCGAAGAAGGAGCTTTTGTATGAACTGTTGAAGAATGAGACGATTGATGCTGTGAAGAGTCACTTTGTGCCGCAGGTGAGCGTTATTAAAGACCGGATTGACGGGCTTGTCGAGCAGGAGTATTTGAGACGGGATGAGGAAGATCGCAATTTGTACATTTACGTAGCATAGGGACACATGATGTTTTATTGACGATGTAATGTAGTTGCATCATTTGTTGATTACCGCAGCCCAGCGCTCATGTCTGTCTTTTGAGGATCATTTAACATCTGTGTATGCATAGAGTCACGAGGAAAAGCACTTTCCTTCGTTGACAGGGGAGCTCGACATCATACACCAACGTCTTTCACGGCTCTCACTACCTTCCTTTTTGAATGACGATGAGAGAAAACTATTGGCAGAAGGGTGTTCAACATCTGTCTGGGCGCCATTGTATTATGCGAATGGTCTGCTGAGACAGGTCTGAATCAGGGGACGAGTTCGACAGGACCATCTGCGTTATCCAACATGGTCCTCAGAAATTCGGATATCTTTCGATGGAGGTTCTCTAGCCATTGGTAAGCAGTTTGCAGACTAACAAAAAATGATAAGCTTACTGGCACGGTCGACCGCTTGGATATATTCTTCATTTGCATCTTGCATTTGTCGTTCCAGTGCTTGAAGTCGGTTTGCCTATTCCATAGTTATATTTCAACCGTACCAAAACCTACGCGGGCCTGACCTGCTGTTCTTCCGGTTCAGGGACAGGTAATGACTGGATGAGATATTCGATTTGCTTTGCTTTTACGATAAGGTCTTGAACAAGCTCGTTCTTATTTGCTAAAACTTTGTTTAATCACCACGACTGCGCGTATGCATGGTCACGCACCTTCGAATAATTCTGGGGGATCGTACTTATCCGGATTGCGAATCTTTGTTATGGGTATCTGCTCGCTGACTTGCAGGAAGGTAGACCTGGAGGTGAGGTAGGCGATAGTGCTTGACATTATTGTCAGGAGCTGAAACGTGCTGCTTGAACATTTTGATTGGTTTAAAAGAGAATGGAGCTCACGCGTTGGATTTCATCTTGAAGCTGGGTGATACGGTCCATGTGCGAGAGTTCCTGCAGCATGGCGCTGCCAGAGGGGCAGGGCACTTGTGTGGCGAATCGGGATGTTCTTGGTTGTACGTTTGACAAGCTAGGATCGTGATGCTTACTCATCACACTTACACTTCATTTCCTACGACTATCATGGGGAATGATGGAGGCAGTATTCCCGACAGACGCGACCTCGTAAAGAGCAAAAAGAAGGCGGAACAAGCAGACAAGGCAAATCAGACTCGTGCTATATGGTTTTTCTGTGCTCTTTCAAAGGTGAGCATCTTGTGTTTTGGCGGCTGAATGCTCCTGATGGACTTCCCAGCGTCCCTTGCAAGAACCCATTGTATCTTGTGCTCTTGGGAAACTGTATAACAAGGACGCTTTAATTGAGCATCTAATTGATAAGACTGCCTATGGGGATGCGGAGAAAATATGCGGACATATACGTTCATTGAAGGTGCGTGGTAACTCTGGTATCACTACTGACATTTGACTGACCTAGAACTCGACAGGATGTCAAAGTCCTTAAACTTACCCCGAGATCTCCACCTCCTCCACCCGACTCATCTGCTGATGTCGCCAAGTTCGTGTGCCCGCTCACGTTCAAGGAAATCAACGGCGGACAGCCCTTCGTTTACATCTCGACTTGTGGATGCGTTTTCTCTCAGTCTGGTCTGCGTACCGTCCTTGGTTCATCACCTTCGAATAGAAAAACTCCACCTGGAGAAAGTCCAGCTGCAGAGGATGAACAGCTGGAAGTCTGCCCACAATGCGGGACCAAATTCTCTAGATCGTCTGATATTTTAATGATAAACCCACCTTTGGAGGAGGAGGAACGTATGTACGCTGCCATGGAACTTCGTCGCTCACTAGAGCCTGCGAAGAAGTCGAAGAAGCGTAAAGTTGGTGCAGATGCTGTAGTTGACGAGGGCGCTGCTAAGAAGAAGAAAGCATCCCCAGAGGGTCACTCGCCTTCTCCAGCACCAGGTTTGAACCCGAAGATATCTGCAGCATCGCGATCTCTTGCTCAGAGTCTCGCTGTGGAAGAGGCGAAGAGGAAGGCTGGTATGAGTGATGCGGTCAAATCGTTATACCGGGGCAAGAATGATGCTCCCAGGAAGGAAACGTTTATGACTATGGGTACTTTTACAAGAGTGAGTTTTTCATTCGCTCATCGCATTAGTTCGCGACGCTAACTTGGGTTCTGTGCAGTATGCGTAAATGCCGACTTTTATCAGGAGTGGCCCACAGATACAGCGTGTACGATACAGCATTAATTTATTAACTTTGTATAATCCTTATTGTTCGAATGTATAGGTACTGGTCACTGGATACTTTAACTTTAGCAAGGATCAGATCCTTCCACCTGCAACAGGTGCGATGAACCAATGCGTTTTGTAATCCGGAAAACATAAGACAGACAAATAGTTTGGCTCTTCTGAGTGACGTCCTGCTATTGGAAGAGTCTGCCACCTTTTCCCACAACGGGCGCATTTTCCCTAGTCAATTGCCTCAGAACTGAATCTCACAGCCTCACTTACACACGCGGCATTTACACAGTATGATACAAGAGGGTTGGCGTCATCGTTCAGGTTCTGCATCATCTCGCCGAATGCCAGTTCATTGTCTACAAGCTACAATGACCCGTTGCTCAGCAGCATCTGTTCCAAAATGTCCATCACTGCAACTCGTTCAAATAAGGTTGACTTCCTTGTGCCTAGTGCTTTTAACATGAACTCGTCCCTTGATGTGGGTGACATGCGAAACAGTTGATGCAGATGCTCGTCCGTCAAGAGGCCAGCCTGGACGATGGCTGTATGAAAACGAAGAAGGCTTGGTGTTGCTGAATCTAAGTGGGTGGACAGGAGAGCTATCCGCGACGAGGTGTTCGCCCTGGCGCCTAGGCAGAGTTCTGGAGAGACGCGAGAACGACTATTACACAACCTTCGACGACACTGACGCTGCAAGATATGTTATGTTGGGCGATAAACTTTGTAGTGGAATAGGGAATCCCAACCTGTGCGCCCCGAACCAGTTGCTTGTCATACATTAGCACAATCTGTCAATAATCTTTAGCAGATGGTTAAGATCACCTGTTGCTCCATCAATTTACGACGTTCGTAATACAGTTTACGAACCAGTACGTCAACGGCCCAGCCGTCTTCGTACTGTGTGAGGAATGATAATTCTGCGTCCAGTAGAATCTGCAATCCAGAGTTCAGACTCAAACATAAATACAGTGCAATGTCTCTCACCTCGCGTTTTAAAAAATCCAAACGAGATTGAGGCAGATCCTCATACAATTTGGATAGGTCCAAGTGACGAACCATGAGGTCTCGAATCTTTCTCTTAATAGGGGCAATAAGCCAGGCTTCCAACACGATAAGAATTTCAACAGCCACTCGCCTTGGTATACCTGAGGATAGGTTCGTTGGTACGTAACGCTGAGATATAATAGCGCAGAGGAGTTCGATTGCGAGAGAGTTTTATGAGGGTTGCCTGCGAAGGGCGCTTGATAACAAAGAGGTCTGTGTCTGGCGATGCTGCTCAGAAATCGTTATTATCCACGAGTATGATGATAGGTTAATTGTTGTACAAACAGCAACGGTGCACGACACTCACATCTTCTGGAGTCGCCTGTACTCTGCGTAGACCAAGCGCATGAAGACATTCTTTGGTGGGTCTGCCTACAGCGTCTGTTCAATGATTGTCGATTTATCATGATGATCTTTGATGATGATCCGGTTCGTGTGGAGTCCCTTTGTTCAATACAACATTTATCCCATTAGTAAAATGGATGCACAATGCCTAAATGTAGTATGATTTGTCTCTGTTTCCGTTCTTGCGGTTGCCGATGTTTAATATCCGGTATAAGAAACCCAGTCGATATGGCAGAATTTGCCTGTCTTTGAGGATTCAAGCGTGATAACTCGAACCCGAGGAGCTAAGGTTGAGAAACCTCGGTCCTCGCTGCTGCCGGACTTCAAAATGTCTCTGATAACTCCTTCAGTCACAGCACACATCCCCTTCCGTCCACCCTCGTGTTAGTGATCCCAAGTACCAGGGTGAAGCAAGGCGGGTGCGAGTGAGTGAGCGCACTTGACATTCAAACACGTGAATCTCAAACGATCAAAGATTAAGAAGTTGTTCTCGGGAGAAATATTCTTCATGCAACTAATTCGGACTATTCTGTTATAAATCTGCGCGAGTGGTTGACAAGTCAAGCAGAATTGCAGTGACTTACAACTTACAGCAACTTGCTGTGATATCTGAGCTTCCCTAGTCAGGCCATATAGAAGGAAGACAACCGTTCCGTGATGTTCGAGATCATGTTTCCAGTTGATCATCGCACAGATAACCTGCATCGAACGAATATTTAAGATAGATAGTAGTTCGGAGATTCGGAAGCGAGACAATCTATTGAAGTCGTCAGCTCAAATATATCCAGTCGCTGAAGAAATAAAGTTGAACATTCAAGCGAAAGTCAAAGTAGCTTTCTCCGTACCAATGGGGACCGTCATAAAGAGGGATGAGTGTACCATCAACAGGGCACCACACATATAAACACAAAATATCAACCACACATGATTGGTATGATCCGAAATTTGACTGTATCCCCTTTACGAACATTCTTGCTTTCAAGTGAAGCAGCCAGGCAAGGCTAAGACCTCAACAATGTTTTAGGATAGATGTTTTTAGTAGTGTTTACATAGAAACCCAGACCTCAGCTCAAACTTTAACTAGTTACTAGTATACAGAAGAGCAAAGGTTCAAGGATATGACATGTGTGCACTGCTGTATTGAGATAAAATTTCTGGCATTTACCAGGTAAGCTAGATCAGCACTGGTACCTGGCTGAACGTTTCTGACAAAGTGCTATATGGGTCCTGGGAGATTAATTTTATTCTTGTGCCATCTCCTACTATGACTGCCTGAATGTGGAGATACAGACTTGCGGAAAATAGACATTCGTCGATCTAGTACGGACTTGATGAATCCCACAGGACTCCAGCATGTTCACTATCACATCCACCGAGAAGTTATCCAGTGTCTGCCCCTGCTTGCGTTCTAGGATGTCGGACAACCACTTGTCTCTATCTTGGCATTCAGATGCCTCTTCTTTCGGTCTGGTCTGCGTGCGATCCTCGGTAGTGCTGCGATGGTTCAGGAGACTTGGAGAAGTTCAAAAACGTGTAGCCGGTGTAGAATCTTAGATGCTGTCACCGACGAGATTGCCATGATGATTTTTTTGGAGAAGGCCTCGCTTTCTGCGCACTGGATTCGAACAGTATTACGATCTCTTGCTGCTAATGAGGTCAAGTGATGGAGTCAGGTCTCTAATGAATAAAACTTTGGGTACCTTCACAAAGGTGAGCTGTGCATTCTCGTTTTGCTGATATGGAATACTAAGTCATGTACCATGCTTCAGTATGCGTGAAGACAGAGTGGTAACATACGAAGTGTATCCGTACTAAGAACTTTTCCGCTTCGTCAAAGTTCCGTTTTTTTGCGCCTGCAACAGATGTGATAAAATGAGTGGGTGTAATTGACATGTGAATACGCTCATGCATATCTGAAGGTCCCATAATCAAAAACAACTGATGACGCCTGATTGTAGGAAAACAAATACGGCAAACAATCCACCAAGTAATGCAAACGCAGCAGTCCTTCCCTCTCGTTGTATCGTGTCCGCCCTGTCATCGTCCCTCTGCTCGTCACGCGTACTCCCATAGCCGCCTTGTACATCTCGAGCGCCCCTCGTTTCTCCTAGACTCCACCCATTCTTTCCTTTGTCTGTGTTTGGGCCCGTCGCGATCCCATTTTGCTCTCGCAAGAGCTCCCTTAACTCCGCCAATTTTCCTTCCTCCCGAATAATGACAGCCGCGCCAAGTTTTGCCTTGATCAGTTCTTTGACAGCTAGGTTGGACTGTTCATATTGCTCGTCGTACCAGTGCCCAGGACCGTCCCTGAGTGGTTTTCCTCTCGTAGTGGTGATGCAGGCGTGCCCATCGAACGTCAGCCCATGTTTCTTAAATTCAGCTTCGTGGTCCTTCCACCACCCCTCCATCGGATCCCTATTCTCCAGACCCGTCACAACGAGCACTATAGGCACCTTCTTGCCTCCAATAATGCCATAAAACGCATCGTAATTGAGTTTTAGAGCATTGCTTACGCCAGCGGCGTTGACGCAGAACAGGAGGAGGTTGAGGCCGCCATGAATGTTTTGGATCAACCCTTGTAAGTTCTTCGTAGCACCTTCAGATAGCGAATCGTGATGTTCCCCCTTCTGCAGCCCCACCGTGTCCCATACCACCACCTCCCGTCCGCCCACGTCGACAGCGTATCCCCTGCTCGCGAACGCTGCTCGATCTGGGTTGGATGTAGATGATACATCCCGACCGACGAGCATGTTAATGAGCGAACTTTTGCCTGCTCCGCGCTCGCCGAAGAGCACGACGTTTGGGCGGGAGGGCTGTGGCGGAAGCCGGCCGCGTGCGTTCACGGACTCTGGCTCGCCCCTGTCTTTTGCACCACCTGTAAGACGCGCCCAGAAGCCTGGTTTGGGCTGGGGCTCTGTGCGGTTGTCTGTCATGACGATGTCATCTGAATGGGTGGGCGAGGGATGGCGGCGAGTGTATGCGTCGTACCCACGGCTTGGGCCTGGGGCGGTGTGCACCGACTGAGGGGGCGTGAAGAGAGGAGAACGCTCGTTGTATTGTTGAGCTTGCTGGCTCTCTGCGGGGGCGCGTTGTTTGCTGCGGTCTTCTGCGGTGGGTGGGCGCTGTCTCGTGCGTTCACGATCTTCAGGGAGGAGCTCAGCTGCTGCACGTTGTTTTCCGCGATCATCTACTGGGTTCTGGCGCTGCCTGGCGCGGTCTTCGGAGAGGAGTTCTGGCGCACGTTGTTGTCCGCGGTCATCTACCGGGCTTGGGCTCGGGCGCTGCCTGGTGCGGTCGTCAGAGAGGAGTTCTGCTGGTGCACGTGCTTTTCCGCGGTCATCTACCGGGCTTGGGTTCGGGCGCTGCCTGGCGCGATCGTCAGAGAGGAGTTCTGCTGGTGCACGTGCTTTTCCGCGGTCATCTACCGGGCTTGGGTTTGGGCGTTGCCTGGCGCGGTCATCAGAGAGGAGTTCCGCTGGTGCACGTGGTTTATTCCTGTCTTCTGCGGTGTCTGGGCGCTGCCTTGAGCGGCTGCGTTCGCGGTCTTCTTGGGTGAGTGTAGCCGCTGCAAGCTGTCTGTTGGTGTCATCGGGCCGTGAGGGATCATCTTTTGGTGGGATATCTGCAGGGTGGTGATTTGTGTTAGTCAACGTCTTTTACAGATTTCTGGGTGGCTCGCACTTGGTGGTTGTTGTTGCTGTTGTCGCGGTTGCTGCTGCTGCTGTTGCGACTCGGACACCTGAGGCCGCGCAGCGGGGTCTGGGGGTGCGTCTTCGCGTCTTTCGAATCTTTTCATGTGCGGGGAATGGGAATCGACGGCTATGGATTCAAGATTCATGGGCGTTGGGAGTAAAATGTCATGGGTATATGTACATCATGCCACGCGGGTGGGCACATGTTCACGAGCCAACCCGCGCGCGTGTTGGACGCGTTTCGTGGTTCTCGTGATGTATTTGCTAGCCTCGCACGGGAGTGCTTTTATCTGGCGTCTAACGAGGTGCATGCAGGGTTCATCCAAGCATTGAGTGTTGTGCACTTCTATTCATATCCGTCAAGATCCTGGTGGAACCGATTCTGTGTTGCAATGGCCTTGCTTTCTCTGGTATAGCATGTATGGTCAAGCTTGTATTGTGCGGCCGCGATACACAGGATATCACATTGAATGGAAGTGCTACCATATGGCTATATATAAAACCCTCATACTCGTGTTGTGTTACCTTGCGTTTCGTAATATTGAAGCAGTGAGGGAGACGACGCAAGCCTTGGGCTGTTACACCGTTTCACGCACATTTGAGTTCATCTGCATTCGGATGTGTGCTAAGCCGTGCATCGTGCAACACTAGCAGGACACGTAAATTGGTTCACCTCATGTTTCTCAACGCAGTGTGCGCAGGGTTTTCAAGGCCTGGAACGGAAGTACAATATTCACTTGTGTGGGTGATTCCTGTGACGTTGCTAATGAAGATCCTGTACCACGAAAAGCTCTAAAGACAATTATAATACTATGATCATTCGACGGGAAATGCACAATCTGCTGATACCCGAATCTGGACATCAACTGCTCCCGAGCCCGCAATATACTCTGGATCAAACATTCCATTTATCGACCAGCTTCTATCGAAGTACATAATATACACCGGGTACCACACCCAGTCGAGAAATTGGGTGTTCTGTTCCGCGCACCTCCGGTGATTCTTCCTGAGGTACTAATGTCGCCGTCGGCTCGCTCCCTTCACCGCCATGCCCGGTTTCGGACCAGATGTCAATATTTTCGAGTCTGCAAACCGAGAAATGACGGGTGGAGAAAGTGCTCCCCCTTCCATGTCATAACGGAATAGCCGCATTGGTCGTTCTAACTTTATATCATTTTCTATCCATGCTTCACCTCCAGGAGCGCCACACGTGACGGTATTCCGCTGGTCAGTCTGAACAGTTTTTCACGCACATCTTTATCGTATAATAGAAATACTGTTGATTGTCGCCATCATGGACATGTCGTACACATTCCGTTCCGCGTCCGTTTGTGAAAACTAAGACATGATCCAATTCATCAGTACTGAGTCTACCGTACCATGCATGTGCGCATAAAGTTCGTCCTCTGGCGTGTCACAAGCGTGAAATTGCTTGCGGTTCCAATCTTCAACTTGGCTGCGTCAGGATTTTCCTTGTCCTCATGCGCCACGAAATATTCAAGGAGTGCTGCAGGCGTCCGAGGCATAAGCGCAGACGGCATACCCGTCGTCGATGGCAAGGGCGACGTTGGAGTAACAGTATATCCCGTGGAAGCAGTTCCAGTCTAGCTCGATACGAACGACACATCGCCTTCAATGCCCACATCCCCATCCACAGGATGATCTTTATTGTCATCATCCACCTCGATGTGCATTCCCAAACCAGCACGTACGTTAACAAAAAGACTGTTTTGTGCGGTAATCGCAGCCGATGTCCAGAGGTCACCCGGTCAAAGGGTGAGCTCATGATGTTCGTCGAGGACCAGGACGGTATGCATAAATCCATTTTGGATTTGGAATAATGTCATGCACTACCTCCAGGATAGTGTCTTGGTCTTGCATATAGGGACGGCTGTTTTATGCGAATAATTATGCAGAGTTGCGGAGATGTAAAAAAAAAAGCCAGCAAATTCAGAAGGAAGTTGAGACTGAAAACTGTCCTCAGTATTTGGCAAGTATGTATTCAGGTTACGACAAACGCACCATGATGGGCTGGAGAAACAAACACGAAAGTCACAATACTAGATTGTAATGGCGCCTACGCGCCCAGTAAGTGCGGTCCCAGACTCCACTTCTGACAGTCAGGAAAACGATGTAACCTCTGAATCCCTACTTTCAGCTCTTAAGACATTCTTAGTCGTGGCATTGGAAGAACGACAGAAGGAGCATCCATCGATGAGGCTTCAACGAATTGAAAGTGGACCAGCCATGACATTTTGATGTAGTAGTTTGTAAACCCTCCCCACTTCTGGAGTCGGGGAAAACAAAGTGTTGAGTTAGAGATTGCTTGCTCGGTTTATCACGTACCAAGTTCACCTATTTAGCCTGTCTTAGTCCATTTGAATGTTTCATGATGCCCGATATCTGAAGTCAAAAAGGCTAGAAAATTTCAACTGAACATCCCCCACCTTTCGAAATTGACAAAGAGAAAGGCTCAGTGCCGCACTGGTGTCCGTGACGCAGAGCGTTCAGTTGCCAGTGAGAACTCGAACATGCGAGGTCCTGGTGCCATGATTTACAACAAAGTATACCCGTTCCATAGCTAAACGTACTTACAGTTACGACTGTTTTCTTCTTATACCTTTGTCATGATCGTGTGATATACATACGCGTTCTTGTCATCGTTGTCGTCCTCGTCATCACATCTAGAAGTTAATTAAGTAGTTTCTGCTGTCGGAGTGCGAAATTGGAGTTGTCACTCGAAACGCGACTGGGCGTCTCAGTAGCTAAGTACATACCAGCTCACGCGCTCGCGCCTCGTTCTTGTGGAACGTGGCAGGTCAAGGTAATAAAACCCTTCTACAACATATGTTTCATTCAGAAAATGAGCACTAATAACGCTCTTGGTCAGGTTTACTACACAAGCCACCGGAAGGCTATCCCGAAACGCTTGGCAGGTGCTGCTACCGGGTTCTGGAAAGGAATAAACTTTTCGACACCAAGGTTTTCGAATTCTTCATCCGTTTCTATCTCGTCTATCGAACCGCTGGATCGTTCTGAATCACCCGCCATGTCCACCCCAGATGTCCCCACAACCCCTCTGACGAATTCAAACGGTGCCCTCCCGCATGACAGCCCTGTCGATACGCCTCCTCCCTTCGATACCTCAGTTTTTCGAACATATCTCGAGTCGCTCTTGCCACCGGTACTTGGCACCCAACCCGAGGAACTTGTAGGCTTGTTTGACGAAGAATTTGACGAGAGAGTTACTCGCTTTGCGGCAGAGGGTGGAGGCGTGATTTACGTGGTGAAAACGAAGGACGAAACAGAGGGTGAGCTTTTGCATCAGTTTAGAAACTAACCTAACGCGTACTAGAGGACGTGCCGCAGACTTATTCATACCACCTAACTTCGCATCTGACTTATTCTCCTGCGAGTATTACATCACTTGCACTCATCAAACGCGGTCCCACTTTGGATCCTGTGACACCTCTTGCCACGCAACTACATATCCTCAATTTGTTTGGAGGCGAAGAGACACCGTACGAAAGTTTGCACGCCGTCGTGAGCTGTGGTGTTAAGCCCTGGTTTGATGCTTTTGTCGGAGCACGGGGTGGGGGCAAGGATGGGGATAGTAAAATGGGTACGTTGACACTTTCTTGCTTTGGTTTCGCTCACTTGCGTTTATAGGCATACCCATGACCAAGAAGAAGTTTGCCGAACTAGAATTGTCGTTATTGCACCTTCAGCAGAACGTGGAAATACCTGAGACGCATTTGATCATTCATCCAGTCATCCAGCGCGCCGTAGAGCAGGTCGGTTCCTCAATGACATCATTTGGCTAAAGGCTGAAGACATCACATTAGGCCCGTGCTTCAGGCGCACGTCCAAACATATCGCATATACCTCCAAAGCAACTAAATGAGAGTTCGTTCCTCAACACTTTGCATGGACATGTCAATTTGTGGATCAAGGCCATTCAAGCAGTCACTAAGCTTTCGCGTGATGTTTCTTCTGGTACCGCTTCACAGGAGATCAATTTTTGGCTGAGTCTTGAGCGGGCATTGGAGGGTATTGAGGCACAACTACGCAGCGATGAAGTGACCATGGTCATGGAATGCCTTCGAAACGCGAAGCGATATCTTGCAACAGTCAGTTTCATGACAGACACTGGTCTAAAGTCTTCTACGGATCTCGGTGCGCGTTCTTTCCGGCCTCCTCAATTGGATGCTGACAGATATCATCAGTGCATAAATACAACCAATTGATGAAAGATTTTCCTCTCAATGAATTGTTATCCGCGACAGATCTTGAAAAAATCCAAGAATCACTGGTGCTCATCTTTGGACATATCAACCGCAAGCTCAAGCTTTCACCCTACCCGATCCGTCGGGCACTACCTCTTGTTGAAGCAATTTCCCGCGATTTCAACGACCAACTATTGCGCGTACTGACGTCACATCGGCTATCGTACACTCCATATGAAACGTTTGACCGCTTACTCGGACAGACCATGAACATCTTCCGGACTTGGGATGACCTCATCAAGGAGTTCACAAATGTCGCTCGCGAGGTCATGCGCAAACGCGGAGAGAAGTTTGTCCCCATCAAAGTTGTTGCTGCCCATGCAAAACTACAGGAGCGAACGAGGTATTTGCGCGACTGGAGAAAGCAGCATGAACAGCTGGCAGTGATGACGGGGCCCACGAAGGGTTTGGGGAGCATGGCTAAGGAGGTGGGCGGAATGGACATGGAGGAGGAAGTGAAGGAGGCGTATGAAGTGGTCAAGCGCATTGATGTTCTCGATGTTTCTGTTGGTGAGCACCTGAGTTTGATACGCTGTTGTTGAAGTCATCTCACTTTCTTTGCAGAGGGCACGGAAATTTGGGTGGCTGCTGAGAATGCATACAATGAACGGGTTGCAAGGGTCGAGAACCAAATTATTGCACGGCTACGCGACAGGCTAGGCACGGCAAGAAATGCAAATGAAATGTTCAGAGTGTTCTCCAAGTTCAACGCACTTTTCGTTCGCCCGAAGGTAGTCCATTTTGTGGGATGACTGTGACAGATGTTCAAGCCCATATCTCACAGATTCGTGGAGCTATCCAAGAGTATCAAACTCAACTCATCGACTCAGTAAAGGAGGACATCAAGCGCCTTCATGATAAGGTAGGTAGCATGCTTTTGTATTGTCTCCTTACTTATGATAACATCAAGTTCAAAACGCAATATCGGTTCTCCGAAGCCTATCACATGTCACAAATGCGCGACTTGCCTCCAATAGCAGGTGCCATCATCTGGGCTCGGCAGATTGAGCGACAGCTACTCACCTACATGAAGCGAGTGGAAGATGTACTTGGCAAGGGCTGGGAGCTCTATGCAGAGGGTCAGAAGCTTCAGTCAGAGAGCACCGCATTCAGAAAGAAGCTAGAAACACGGCCAGTATATGACGCCTGGCTAGTTGACATTAACCGGCGCGACATGGGTGTCAATGGTCGTCTCTTTGAGATTGTGAGATTACGCGGGGGAGGGTTCCAATTAGCGGTAAATTTCGACCCCCAAATCATCACACTTTTCAAAGAGGTTCGCAATCTGTTATGGCTAAACTTTCAGGTCCCACACATGATCACGAACATGGCGAAGGATGCGAAGCGAGTATATCCCCACGCTGTCAGTCTTATGGAGACCGTCAGGACATACGGGCAGACTCTGGATCTCGTGGAGAACAACATGGGCATAGAATGGTTGGTTGCTGAATATCGGAATGAGGCTCAGCGGATGGTTGCCAAAGGTGATCAGATTCGGACCGTCGATTCATTAGACCTCTGACGCTTTGTATTCAGGTATGAACATCAGGTGGGATTACTTTGTCAACCAATACGATAACACGCGTTATGTGACCGGTGCCGATGGACGTGAGAACCGACATATCCAATTCGTGCGGGAGTTTGCGAGCGTTGTGTCTATCCTACAAGATAAAACCAACAACGTTATTGACTTGTATCGCGACATTCTTCGAGCAGTCGAGGATCTCGCAACATGTCCTTATACCAGTGAGGCATTTTCAGATCTTCTGGGCAAGATTCAAGCTGCTGTGAGTTGTCTCTTCATCAATATTGTTTATGCGCTGAATACGTCCAGATTGATCGCTTGAATCTGGAAGGATATGCTAATCTTGAATACTGGGTAGCTGACCTCGACAAGCGGATAGAAGTGATTCTGCTTCAGCGGTTGGGCTATATCATCCAAGTCTGGTGTTCTGAGTTTGATCGGACAGACGATGGCGATGCACGCCGAGATCCAATGCCTTTGCGGGACATCACAAACAAGCGACGAGCTGGCAAGAGCGGGAAAGAGGATAGGGTATGATATACTGTTGTTTGCAAAGCTAGTACTGACCCAGCTTGCCAGGTCGCCGAAGGCAACATGACTGTAAAACCCATCGTTCATGAGATTCGGATACAGAACCAAGTGATCTTCCTTGATCCACCTATAGAATATGCACGTGCGACTTGGATAAAACAACTGCATGACTGGTTAGGTACGTACGGTATCCCTAATTGTTCAGATATCTATTAATGCTTGGATAGGTGTTATCTGTCGGTTGAGACGTATTCAAAGTTCTCGATACGAAATTGGGTTGCAGATGCAGGGCACGCAAGTGTCAGAAACAACATATACTTCTCTGGTACGTATCTCCACAATATATCGAGGCCACCACGTTCTTAAGAGCCCTCTCCAGCTCACACGGTTCACCGACAACACTTTAGAGCGACCGTTTTCCCTCATAGAACTCAAAGTTCAAAAGCTCAAAGACTATGTCGCCAAGTGGTTACAGTTCCAGTCGCTGTGGGATCTGGAGGCGGAATATGTCTTCAATCGCTTGGGAGACTCCCTCGCACATTGGCAGCAACTTCTGACAGAGATCAAGAAAACACGGTCGACATTTGACACGTCAGAAACACAATTGAGTTTCGGTGTCTGTGTCGTGGATTACGAGCAAGTCCAAGCCAGAGTAAACGCCAAATACGACGCGTGGCAACGGGATATTCTCAGTCGTTTCGGTGTGAAGCTCGGAAATGCAATGAAGGAAATGCATGCCTCGATCATGAAGGCACGGAATGAGCTGGAGCACCATTCGATAGAGGGTTTGGTTGGAGGAGCACGACGATTTTGAGTTGTGGTACATACTTTTTTTGATACCCATCCATGCATCGCGCCATTACTATTTGGACCTTTGCGCTGCGTTTCGTTTTGCATGTTCTATTGTATCGGTTGCACGCAACATTCTGTAATGGATCTTCAGGACCTAAGCTGGAGTGATGGCACCTGCACCCTACCTCCCACTGCAGGCAGCTTCAATAGTGACAAAAATCGATGCGCTTCAAGATTGGCGATCCAGGTAGCAAGGAAAAGGCCTGACTTATTACGTTCAAGGCTCACGCGTAGTACTGTTGAATAGAAGACGGTCTTCCAATGTCTGCAACTCAGCTTTCTCCTACTTCTCTTCAGTACGAACTATGGAATCTGGGGTGAAGAGGCAAGCAATTTCAATATCTCAAAGTACACCAAGTCTGGTCAGCTCTCACCCGTGTCAAACAAGTTATCATAAGGGCCGTTCAAGCGTTCACTAGTTGCCCAAACAATTACTCATTGCCGCGGCATGGTTATCTGATTCTACATCGACTCCGTCAATCAGCGAGAACACATGATCGCACCTGCCAAAACTCAATTCTTATGCTTCAATACTTTCGTGGACAAATCATCGAAACATTCAATTCAAAGATGCGCGAGCAGGTGAAGAACCTTATCATTACAAGGATACGCAAACTACAAGGTGCAAGTAGGAAAACAGGCAATACAGATATTGGCAAACTGATGAGATTGTTCGGTCTTCTAAAGCAGGTCAAAGTTTGTTTCGTTTGTGGATCATCGCATTTTCCGACGATCATGTGAGTCACGATGAGG
>MU173120.1:0-26128 GCA_016695475.1 Suillus decipiens | reverse complement strand
CCGAGCAGTCTGCGTGCTTCCGGGACGGCATCGGGAATGTACTCGTCGGTGAAGCGTGCGCTAGTATCGTTGCTCAAATATATTGATGCAGCCTCGTCGGCGGCTGGAATAAAGATGACTGTCAACTTGAACGCTGACACAACGAGGCCGGCGGAAACCTTCCTTGATCGGATGGGACGGAGAACCGTTTCCTCGAAGATACCGAGATGGAGCTCGTGATGGCTAGGCGCGAAGCAATATAGAAGGTAGTATAAATAATAATATTGGCAGAATATCGTTGAATACGGCGTGCTGTTGGCGGACTGGCAAGATATTCGACAGGTGATTCCAAGATATCCACGTGATATTTCTACCAGTCACGATATTTGTGCGTGTTTGCCCACTTGATAAAACAAACCCGCGACGCGTCAGTCACGTGCCAAAAATCAACCTATATAGAAAATAGCGGAGAGAAAAATACAGCAGCCTGTCGGTCAACGTCTTCAATGTGCTCGGAAGAAGTGGCGACCTACCTCGGGTTCAAGAGAGCTCGAACCGTCAGCCTCGAGTGGGCCAGACCAGTAAGTGGGACGTGCAGTCCAGCGGCTGACTCTAGCCGACTTTCTTATCTGTTTGACCTGTAACGGCGGCATCAAGAGAATTTGAGTGACAGAGGGGACGATTGAAGGGGCGAGTGCGAGGCATAGTACGTATCCAAGTCACATGTCTTCCTGGAAACAGGTGCTGGTATCCATGTAGTGTGCGAGTAAGGAAGATTGAGTAGGGGGCGGTAGAGGTGTCAATGTTGGTAGAGCCTCACGGGGGCTGGATGAGGGAACTTTGACCAATAAGCAAGAAATAAAAGCAGTACGCCGAGCCCGACACTCCAAATGCACGACATTCACAGATTGTCCCAAAATCGGCTCAGTCCTTGGCAATGGATTGTGGCCTGTGGGTCTTAAGGTGGCGGTTGGCATTGGATGCGATGCCGCGATCACAGAAGCTAGCACATGCTTTTTCCCAAAAATATTTTATATGAAGCTGCAGGCTCTGTTGCGCACTGCCTGACACTGGTTTTGATGCCTCGTTGAACGAATAGAATGATCAACGTTATGAGCTCCGCATGCATCACAATCGCATTCAATCAGTGCGTAGCGTATGGTGCCAAAAGTCACTGTGAATCTTGGGGGCGAGCATGGCACTGATTTGGACCTGAGTACGGCTTATATTTCAAGTTGATGGTGCTGGTACTATAGCAGTGGGTAGTACAAATCGTAGTACGTTGTGGGTCGGGTGTGCGAACTTGAGCAGTGATCATATCCAGATTGAGGCTGGGAGTGGTTACGGTCAGTAGTAGGCAGGATGCGATAGTAATAAACGCAACTCGAACTTGGAAGTTAGCGGCTCAAGGTGAAACCCAAGTATGTGACATTGCTGAAGATGATTGCAAACGCCTTCAAGACAGTATAGTTTCCAACCGTGTACCTGATTATCTAAAGATAGGATGGCCGTGGTCCGTGGACGTTTCGTTTTTGAATTTGTATGTTCTCTCGTATCGAGCTCGAGTGATGGCACCTATTTGCTGATAAAAAGTTGATTCATAAGCTAATTCTCAGCGAGTAACAGGCGTCCAAGTGGTAAATTACATAATGAAAAGACTTGTTCAAGGCTCACGCGGTAGAGGACTGCAATGTGCACTATGACTATGTAGAAGAGCTTTCCTGATGTGCGCAACTCACCTTTTTCCTACTTCTTCTTCCAACACATCCATCACCTATAATGTCGTGTCAGGTACCGCAATTTCCGACGATCTCATGGAATCATGTGCGCAACTCTTCAGCACGAACTATGGAATTTGGGGTGAAGAGGCAAAGAATATCTCGAAGTACACTAAGCCTGGTCAGCTCTCACTCGTATTGAATATTCTGTTACTTTACTTGATGCTTTTTCTCAGGTCAATCAGTCAAGATGACTGGTAGCAAATTGCGAAGTCAATCTGCATCCATTCCAGATCATACTGTCCTTGTATGGAAAGCCAGACCACCGTGCTGGACTTCCAAGGCTTCCACCTTCTTAAACCTTCCCAGTAAGTTAAGTGCTTCCATTGGCCTCCGAACACCCTGTGTGACCATTCTAATATGTCATGTAGAATCATTCCTGCTACCATAAGGGTTGGGTTGTATCGTGTTTTACTACTGGGACCTCATTCAAATGGGTTGTCTTTCTGCGTCTGTTGCTTTTGACCTCAAATCGTATTCTTCACTCGTCTTCTTCGATTGCTCGTTCGCTCGGCCAAGTTCACGTTTCGCTGAAATCCCCATGGCCTCAGTGATCCATTGCTGTACTCTCACTACTGGTGTCGAGTTCGAGGTTGCGATGTTATGTCTAGGATGGACTGGATTGCTGCGTGGCCACCTTTTTTTGGCCCTCACTTGTGGGAAGATGAGGCTCCCATCTCCAATCCTCCATGTCTGGTCTTCAAGGTGGCGACAGTGTCTCATTGCCCTCGTTTTTTTAGTATTCGCTGATTGCCTTCTGTGTTTCTAGAAACTCCATGTATTCTTAGCGGTAATGTCAATCATATGGAACCTGCTGCTAATGATGGCAAATTAGAATTATCTCAGTCTTCGTCCCTCGTCGGGACAATTGTATTGTCTCGTAAAAGTTCAATCTCGAACTTTATTGTCTATGACATCTGTTTCGGGCCGTGTCAATCAGGGTCCCCGTAAGTTTTCAACTTGGGAAGTCTTGCGAGTCGCCAGGTGGAAGAGTTACTTAAGGCTTTAACCTGGCCAGTGTGGTTACCACAACAGAATTAAAATATGTTTCTCCTGAACTACGCGGGTTCAAAACCTGCTGAACTACAGTCTTTTTCTATTGGAACATACTTTGACATTCGTTCATGGATGGTTTCTTTGGAAGATCATCGTAACTGGTCTTAGCTAGGTGGTTGCCACAACAGAATCAAAATCTGTTTCTCTTCCATTGTGCAGGTTTGAAACCTGCTGATGACAAGTTTTTTTTCTATCGGAACACACCTTGGCATTTACTCATGGATGGTTTCTTTAGAAGCCATATTAACGGGTTTTAGCCAGGTGGTTGCCACGACAGAATCAAAATCTGTGTCTCTTGGATTGTACAGGTTAGAAACCTGCTCAACAACAGTTTTCTATGGGAACACACTTGGGAATTCATTCATAGATGATTTCTTTAGAAGTTCATCATGACTGGTCTTAGCCAGATGGTTGCCAGGACAGAATCAAAATCTGTTTCTCTTCCGATGCGCAGGTTTCAAACCTGCCGTTGACAGGTTTTTTTCTATCGGAACACACCTTAGCATTCACTCATGGATAGTTTCTTTAGCAGCTCACAGCAACTGGTCTAGTCCGGTAGTTGCTACAACAGAATCAAAATCTGTTTCTCTTGCATTGTGCAGGTTCGAAACCTGCCGACGACGAAGTTTTTCCTATCGGAACACCTTGACATTTACTGGTGGATGGTTTCTTTGGAAGTTCACCGCAACTGGCCTAGTCTGGTGGTTGCTATAATATAATTAAATTCTGTTTCTCTTGGACAGCAGGTTTGAAACCTGTTGACGACGAGTTTTTTTCCTATCGGAATACACCTTGACATTCACTAGTGGATGGCTTTTTGAGCAGCTCACCGTAACTCGTCTTAGCCAGATCGTTGGTACAACATAATCAAAATATGTTTCTCTTGGACTACAGGATCGAAACCTGCTGAGGCCGAGCTTTTTTCTATCCGAACACACCTTGATATTCACTCATCGATAGTTTCTTTAGAAGTTCACCGCAGCTAGTCTAGCCTGGTGGTTGCTACAACAACAGAATCAAATTCTGTTTCTCAGGTTTGAAACCTGGCGACCTCGAGGTTTTTTATTGGAACACACCTTGATATTCACTCATGGATGCTTTCTTTGGAAGTTCAGCGTAACTCGTCTAGCCTGGTGATTGCTACAACAGACTCAAAATCTGTTTCTCTTGGATTGTGTAGGTTCGAAACCTGCTGATAACAACTTTTTTCCAAGCAGAACACCTTATCACTGATGAATAGTTATAGTTTCCTTGAATATTCATCTTAACTGGTCTTAGCCCCCGTCCAAAATGTTGTCGCAACATTAATATTTGCTCCATGGCGAGTCATGCGTCCGAAATACTAATTATATTGGGTGTTGTAACTCGTGAAGCTGCCGCAGCTTTTATGTAGTTCCTCTTCGACTCAGTCGATTGCATATTGGATGGATTGGTGTCTGTAGACGTGTCTGCGATATCAGGCGCTGATCTATGGACCACTGCAGAGTATCACCTATAGTGATTTTAAAATGCACTCGCGATCAAGAAGAACTCTGCTGGTAAAGAGTCCTATGAACGTTCTTTGCTATTGGGGCACACAGAAGGTGTGTCCAAATCATTAATCGTTGCAATTACAGTTCACCGTGACCAAGGTGGAACATTTGTCTGAGCCAAAACTTCTAGATCTGGAAGCCATCATTGCGTTTTGGCATGATTTATGCTTCGCGGGCACAAATTATGCATTATCTGATATATTTCTTGCAGCCGAAGCTCCAGGCTTGTACACGCATTAAATAACTGAATGTCGATAATTTTTGAATTTTTCAAACAGTCGCGAGTCGCACAAGGTGCTCGGAGGTCAATAGAAGCTATTTACCTTAGTAGGAAGGTTCTGAGAAGGTAGAAGCCTTGGAAGTTTTCCGGATGGCGAATACCGTACACAGTTGACAACACTGCCACATCCGATGGGATCTCCTTCGAGTTCAGAGTTTGGTGTTCCACAGTTTCGTCGTTTTGTCATATGAACCACTAGCCAATACTTTTCCATCGGGCGAAAAATCCAGCGAGAAAATCCTATTTGAGTGAGCTTTGATGGGAATATTGGTGAGTGATTTGCCAGTTTCTCCGTGCCAGATAATGAGATATCCGCCAAGATCACCACTTGCTACGACTCTTGCCCATCTTGTGATATTGCCAAACTCAACACCCAATTGCGATGCCCCTTTATCTTCTTCAAAAAAACACCCGTTTTCAAGTCCCACAGACGAAGCGTCTTATCGTGCGAGGCTGTAATTATCTATTGTTTATCGGGGAAAACTGCGACTGCCCCTGCCCTGTCTTCATGTTTGAACTGTTGTAGGGTAGTTCTTCGAATGAACTCCCACATTTTTTATGAAGATTGACAGCGCTGAACGCGGTCGAGGTGGACTTTGAAGGAAATGTGGGTGTCTTGCTCTCAGATGCAGAGGTGCGGGTTTTGTGCGTTCAATGCTACTTGGGTACGTTAGAGTCAACCTGCCTCATTTCCATTGATGCCCATGTACGAGCCCTCCACCGTGCTCCACGCCTCCATCACTGTTATTATTGCAAGAAGTGCCCTATCAATGTCACGCCCGCCGTCCTCGACTCCTCGACACTGTAGATCTCCAGCGCCTCTGCAGTGCATACATATGTATCCTATTTTATCCAGGCGAGTAGTAGGTGTTTCCCAGCGCTCGAATCTGTCTATCTATCTCACCGTGTGACTATAAGTATCGTTGTTTATCGTGCTTCTGATGTTTCCATTTCATGCCCAATATAAGGAGATGCAGGGTAGGAATGGTGTAAATGCACGCAAATAGTGTTTTTAGTGCGGCTATACCATTTCTATCCATATCGTCTATCTTAAGTATCTGTGCTATTGATCTTGTACTAATTAGTATTATTGTCGTCTAGGTTTGATCCACCTGGTTCAACGTTGGCTGAAAGCGTTCGTGGGTAACGGGCCTAGGCTTCTTTCGCTAGCTTTAAATAATTTCATGGTATTTTGTCAGCACCAGATGGTTTTTTGAGGCCATTCAGCAGGTCAGTTTGAGTTCTGTGCCAAGTCCTGTTTAGCTTGCCACTTCGCAGAACATCATTCTGGAGTGTCATTCGAGTGATAGGACGATAGTGGCAGCTTGAAACCGAAACCATTGACTTCCGTCGTGTAGAATTTGTTGTTGTTGCCGGGTGAGCTCCCCTATTGTTCTCTGGTGTCACTCCTGACGAATTCCTTGCGCAGATAATGGCACATAGTTACCATTAATCATGATGAAAGAGATCGGGAACGCCCTCTAAAATTTGGTATCACATGAACGGCTTGCATTGTCTGTACCTTTTCTCTGCTTCGCATCAGGTCTGTAGATGCCCAGCGATTCTATCACATGCTTTGTTTAATGGGGCCATCAGGAAAGGATACGAGACTATGCTTATGCGCTTGCCTCTGGATCATACTGAGCACGATTGCCATCCGATATTGTCTCTAGGTCTCTTATGTCTCGTACGCTACAGACACAAAATGAAGTGTCATGTACGCTTCTGTGTACTCTGTGGATCACTGTGGGTATAGTGAGAGTACGACGAGATCATGGACAGATATCGAGGAAGAATAAGAGTACGTGCGATCGAACCATTTCTTCACCCTGCAGGGACGGTCTGATCAGAATATATTTACTGGCACTGATGTCTGGCGCTTATCAGTTCGATCTGGCTCATTCTGTTCTTCCACCACAGCCCGGGCTGTCAGCGATGTTGGTAGTAGGTCTAACCACTGTCGTGCTATCATCAGAGTAACCATCCCCCGCTCGGCGCTGTCGTATCGCTCGCGCGGGTCTCAACAGCGATTTAGGAAAATTCGTCTATTACCAACCGTACCTTCGGAGTCGTGTCTACAGGTCCGATAAGCACCATCTAATACTTTGAATACAACGAATGAAAACTCCCACTCTGCAGAGTACCCACTTCTCACTCCGTAGTTTCATTGCATGGTCCTCTGAACCATTGGTACCGGTCAGCAGTGTTGTTTAGGTAAATTCCACCAAGATATCCGTGCTTGGGTAACGAGTATTTATTTATTGTCGCACGAAGTAGGACTAGGGGTGGTCGATCCGGCGTAACAATTGGGCGCTAGAAGGCAGTGTCAGATGAATAGGTTTTCAATGCCTGCTTTGAAGGGTATTGGGTATCTATGCATGCAGCTACAACGGTAACAACACGGGTGTGCACAAACGAATGCTGGTCAGAGATGCCTCGCCTGAAAATACAGCTAGAGTATTTCTACGGCACCTATGTCCATTTTATCAACGGAAGTGATGTCTTGGACTTGTGCAACGATATAATGGTCCGACGCGATCCTCTTGTATTCTCTAACATGCTGCTGCGCTAGTAAAAAGGCGTCAAAAGGTTGTCCGAGGCGAACCATCAACCGCAACGCTCGCGAGCCAGACTCTTCAGCAGGTGAACCACCCGTAAACTTGTTGGAGTCATCAATCAGGGACTCGAAACTCAGTCCAATCTCCTATGCTCACATTATTGTCTGTGAAGTCAAGCTCTGCAGAGTCAGGTAACCTGAGGAAATTTCGATCCCATGGACGGACAAGTAAGAACCTCTGCCGAATGGGCTTTTCTCGTGAGAACTGAACCAAAGGCTCTTCCGTGGTGATCAGCAGATCGCGAAGTCCCTCTGCCTTGATGTCATATGCGATGGGAGTCTCCTGGACTGGACCGCGCCTCTGTCTGACTTCTGTGACAAGGAATGAAATGCAAGGCAGATGAAGTCTGCAGTATGCGAACCGAGGAGCGTTCAGCTGTTCAAGCCGATCATAAAATATCAATGCTAGATCTGTGGACACGGTTTGTCGCAGCGAAGAAACTTGTGTGTGAATATCATCTTCAGGCAAAGATGGAGGGGTGCGTGGAGGTGTGTTGTAAGAGGTGATTTGTGCCGGAAGACAGCTATTGAACTCAGATGGTTGTCCGATCCAGTCGAGAACAGTGATGTCGCCCGACCGAGCCACGATCTCCTGCAGGAGTCGCCCAAGTGCATTCTGCTTCTTCTCCCCATACATGACAGGTAGGATGATGCCGAAGATGCCAAATAATGCGTATGCAATATCTTCCTGGACAGTGGTGACGCGCTTCGATGCCCATTGCAGTTTCTCGCGCGCGCCACTCATACCTGGACGGAAGGTCACCAGGGCCTGCGCATCTATCCCCGTCGCATCCTCCAACTCCTTCATGATTGCAGGAGACTTTTTGTGGTTGGGAGAGCGATCGCCGAGATATAACGACCAATCCCTCTGATAAAAGAGAACAACTTTAGGAGCAACAAATTCTTGAAAGGTCCATCCTCGTTGGTTCCAAACACTCTTCGCTAGTGCACCGGGCTGAGATGAAGGAGAAACATCGCATAGATAGACGATGGTAAGCGCTGAGTGGTGGTACCAGATGAACATGGAGTTGACTGATTCTTAAACCTCGGTGTTGCTCCTCTTGTCGATGCAGCATGTGTCCATCCATGCCCATCTATACCCAGCATCACGAGCGACTCTGCAGAACGACTGCAGTTTCGCGATGCCACCGACGCCATCCATCTCGTAGATATTTTTGTCTTTGATGTCGTGCAGCAGCGCCTCTTTTTCTTCCCACCTGTGTGATAGCAGGACGCATCGGAAGTATGCCGCCACCACGTCTTTGATGCGCCCCGTTTGGAGGTCTGAATGCTTGGTTGTGAACGACAAAAGATCCTTGTATTCTGCGCTCGCTTTGAAGGAGCTCATTTGTGCCGCTCGATCGCACAACAAACCCGTGGAGGTGTTAAGTAGACGTAGCGGGGAATATTCGAGTTCGTTCCGAACAGCTTCTTGAATAGCGCTATCTACTTGGGATGGACGAACATACTCCAGACGCAGATCTACAGAACGAGATTTGATATTGAGACGATGCAGGTGTGTTCTATGGCTTACCTCGTATCTCTGCTTCAGGAGCATCGTCCAACTTGGACAACATAATTGTGAGTGTGTCAATAGCTTCATCAAAACGCTGGGCGCCACGCAGTGCTGCATGTCTCAATTGGTACCCAACATGAGACGAAGGCTTGAGTTCGATGACCTATGTATGCATCACCGAAGTTAACATGGGCTACAAAAATGTAGAAGCCATCACACCTCTTGCGCATCCAGGAGCGCATCCTCCCATAGCATCTTACCCAACTTTGCCTTGCTGCGATTTGCAAAGGCGACATCGGATGTACAATCCAGGTCAATGATCGCTGAGTACAGATCAATAGCCCTATCATAATTGCTTGCGGCAATGGCAGCATCTCCATTGGTAATACAGAGTGCGCCGCATTCTTCCATGAAAGCTAAGTGAAATTCGGGTGAGGATTGTATCCCGCACGACAATACGAACGCCAGACTTGCCGTGGGACCAGTCAAGGCAGTTATCCTTCGTAATGTCGTCACTCGTACCCATCATATATAGGAATGATTTCACGGCATCTTGAAGTCTTCCTGCCCGAAGAAGTGCATCACACCGTTTCTGGTGTGCAGTGAGCCACAATGATTTGATATCCCAGCCGAAGAGCTGGACAAACTTGGTTATGAAAAGTATTTCGGACGTGCATTAACGTACCACTACCAACTCCTCGTATATATCATGAAGGTCCGATGTCGATGATAAAGCGCTGCAGTTGACAGCAGCAGTGAAATGCTCAGCAGCTTCGTTGTGACGTGCGCCATCCAAGGCCTCGATTCCGAGTTGAACGCGTAGATGTGCCTAATATGCATGTTGCAAATATTAGTGTTAATGGCCCGGTGTGGCTGCATGATACTTACGTGCACGATATCACATGCCTGAGTATCGGCGTTCGGACAACCGGTAGTGAGTTCCTTGAGAAGCAGGATTGCCTCGTCATGTTGATTTGCACCGAAAAGAGCGATGGACTGAAACTCAGAATGAAGAAGATAGCATACAAGGCAACTGTAACATACCTTGATTAAGAGCAGAAAATGGGTGGTCTGCGAGTCTTGGTCCGTGTACATTGATGCAACATCAAATGCTGCCCTCGCGTGCTGAATCTGGCCTTTTCCGCAGAGGGCGATTCCCTTGGAGATATAGCCTGCCAATGAGGGCTTAATGCTGATGGACTGCCATCACAGAGTTAGACGTTTGTAAGGGGGCCATGATAGGTCAGTGACTCTCACCTTGATTGCATTCTGAAGGGCGTGATCCCAGTTGTGTTTCCTGGCCATAACAAATGCGCGATGGGCGTAGGAAGTATGGTTGTTGGGATTGGTGTTGATATCTCGAGTGAGTAGTTCTTCTGCAGTGGGTAAGTCTCCATCTATGCACGCAATGCGGGCCGTTGTGATGGCTAGGATCTGTACAAAATAAGCTCGAATTGCGGGATATGAGTCAAGGACAGAAACATGCTTTTGAGCGATGGGCGTAGGAAGTATGGTTGTTTGCATCGGTGTCGATGTCTTGCGTGAGTAGTTCGGTGGTAGGTGAGTCTCCATCTACACATGGAGCGTAGGATGTGGTGCTAATTGGGAACTGCACGAAATACATTCGATTTGTGGTATATGAGTCAAGGACGGAAACGTGCATTTGAATTGATGTCATTGGGTACTGCCCACTCTGAGATCATCTTATCTTTACCTCCACAGAGGACGTGTTTGCCGTCCATGGAGAAAGTGACGCATGTCGCGTCGGATGAATGCTTGAAAGTGGCAACGGTGCGTCGATCTGAGAGCCGCCAGAGACGGACACGGTGGTTATTAGATGCTGAGGCGACAAGAGTACCTGCAGGATTAACAGCGATGGCCTTGATA
Organism: Suillus decipiens; assembly: GCA_016695475.1. Classification (NCBI taxonomy): domain Eukaryota; kingdom Fungi; phylum Basidiomycota; class Agaricomycetes; order Boletales; family Suillaceae; genus Suillus; species Suillus decipiens. The sequence goes on along the minus strand of MU173120.1, from coordinate 15,483 downwards.
TATTTAGAGTGGCCTGCCCAAGGGTCACCAACCTGCTGCCAGGTTGATGTATCAAATTCCCGTATCGTTGGATCGAAATCAGTGCTGCCTGTGAGGAGGCGTGTGCCATCGGGCGTCCACGCGAGTGAACAATTGTATGATGCGTGAGCCACGAAGGATGCAACACATTCTCTTGTGCCTGAATTATAAATTTGAATATTTTTGTATGTTGCGACGGCAAGAAGTTTTCCAGATGGCGAATACCGTACACAGTGTACCCAATTACCACGTCCGATCGTATCTCCTTGTTGCTGCCAGGTTTTGGTGTTCCACAGTTTCGTCGTTTTGTCACCTGAACTACTGACCAGTAGTGTTCCATCGGGAGAAAAGTCCAGCGAGAAGATCCCATCGGAGTGAGCTTTGATGGGTCGGATGAGTGATTTGCTAGTGATTTCCCCGTGCCAGATGATGATCTCTCCATCATCATCACCGCTTGCTATCAATTGCCCGTCTTGTGATACTGCCAAACTCCGCACACAATTGCGATGCCCCTCCATCTTCTTCAATACAAAACCCGTTTCCAAGTCCCACAGACGAAGCGTCTTGTCGTGCGAGGCTGTAACCATCCATCGTTTGTCGGGGAAAGCTGCAACTGCATTTATCGAGTCTTCATGGCCTTTGAACCGTTGCAGGGGTGTAGGGATTCGAATAGAGTCCCATATTTTATTGAACGTTGATGGCATTGAACGTGGTCGAGGTGGACTCTCCAGCACATCACCATGTCACTCTTCGAATGCATGCATTTAACTTACTCTAATATCACCCCTTCATCTCGTTGACTGCGAGCAGCCAATTTTGTATCATACACATCACCAATTCTCTCACAAAGGAGTGCTTTGCTTTGAGCACTTTGCTCATGATTCAGTGCATTCCTGATGCAACAGACGAACCTTTGTTACCCAGCATAATCTGCGTGCTCATCAGAAATCAACATTATCCAAACAACAGGAGCCAGAAGCTGTTTTGGCAGATGTATGACCATCAAAGCAAACATACTTGCCTTGCAAACATAGACACGGTGGAGAAGTAGACAGACTGGAAATGCGGGGAAGAATTAAAATTTGTACGATCATCGATGAATATTTCTTTTCAATCAATTCTAACACCATGTCACAGATGAAAGTCCTCACGACGCACAACATGATGCTGTGCCACAGAAATGATATCAATATTGCTCCATACTTCTTGCCACACGAAACTAAGTAGGGTGGTCTGGTACTAGCCTTTCAAACCTTAGGGATGGTCGTGAATCTACGCAGCATGGCGGTGCTGACGGAGAAAGTAGTCTCCAATAGGGAGGTCTTCAGTGTCTGCTTTGAAGGGTAGTGTTATGCATGCATGCGGCCATACGGTGATAACACAGGTGCGCACAAACGAATACTGGTCAGGCATGCCTGGCCTTCAAAACGCAGCTAGAGTATTTCTACGGTTCCTATGTCCATGTCGTCAACAGAAGTAATGTCTTAGACTTGTGCAACGATATTATGGTCCGACGCGATCCTCTTGCATTCTCCCACATGTTACTGCGCTAGTAAATATGCGCCGAAAGGCTGTCCGAGGCGAACCATCAACCGCAACGCTCGTGAGCCAGACTCTTCAGCAGGCGCACGACCCGTAAACTTGTTAGAATCGCCTATCTGGGAGTCGTCAATCAGGGACTCGGGCTCAGCCCAATCTCCTATGCTCACTGTAAGGCTTGCGGTGGTTCGAAGGGGAAAAGAGAACAGAATGAGAGAGATAAGAGACGTGTTAGTAAGTAACACGAAGAGAGATAAGGCTAGGCTTTATAGGATGAGAACTTTCTCAGGGACTTTCTGTCGTACTTGGAGCGGGGATCTCACAGCGGGATTCGCTTCGCTACGCTCGATACGCTGTGTTTCGCTGTCCGCGACTGTTCATTTGGCTTCCCTCTTGATACGAGAGTACATGAGTGGTATATATAGTGAAAATAGTAAGGGTCCTCGGTGATGGATGAGCCGAACGATTATGTGAAAATGGAGGCACCAGGGAGTGGCGTTGCAACTGACAAGGTAAAGTGGAATGAAGAGAAAAAGGGTATGAAAATTTGAATGAGTGACGGTAAGAGTAACGAGAGTTGCATAGCATGTGGTCGGTCTCGAACGTTCTTGATTTGAAGCGTGGTCCAGGCATAGAGGATCTCCGGTCCTTACGTCTGACCTTCCTTGCATCCTGAAGGGCATGATCCCAGTCGTGTTTTCTGGCCATAACAAATGAGCGATGGGCGTAGGAAGTATGGTTTTTGGGATTAGTGTTGATATCTTGGGTGAGTAGTTCTTTTGCAGTAGATAAGTTTCCATCTACGAATGCAATGCGGGCTGTCGTGATGGGCAGGATCTGGATAAAACATGTTCAAATTGCGTGATATGAGTCAAAGACGGAAACATGCCTTTGAGTGATGGGCGTAAGAATGGTTGTTTACATCGGTGTTGATATCTTGCTTGAGTAATTCGGTGGTAGACGAGACTCCATCTACATATGTAGCGTAGGATGTCGCGATAATTGGAATCTGCACGAAACATGTTCAATTTGAATTTGGTGGTATATGAGTTAGGGACGGAAACGTGCCTTTGAATTGATGTCATCGGGTACCGCCCACTCCGAGATCATCTTATCTGCACCTACTCCAGAGTATGTGTTTGTCATCCATGGAGAAAGTGACGCATGCCACGGCGCATGAATGCTTAAGGTGGCAACGGTTCGTCAATCTGAGAGCCGCCAGAGATGGACACGATTGTCACCAGATGCGGAGGCGACAAGGGTGCCAGCAGGATTAATGGAGATGGCATTGATATATTTAGAGTGGCCCGTCCAAGGGTCACCAACCTGCTGCCAGGTCGATGTATCGCATTCATGAATGGTTGGATTGTCCAAATTGCCGCCTGTGAGAAGGCGTGTGCCATTGGGCGACCACGCGAGTGAGAAGCTGACCTATGTACGCCACTGATCATACTTGAAATTTGTCACATGTGCCACCAAATTTTCGGGAATCTCACTGGTTTCGCACACAGCTGGCATCTTGACCGCCTCATAATTTGTGTTGATGACGGGAAGAGTACGTGAGTCAGCTGAGACTGCCACAAGGTATTCCATAGTAACTTAGTGCAAAGTTGGCTGTGAACAAGCCTCATAGGACCGAAAATTCTACGCCAATTATACGCAGCTGTATCAAAGCAGCAACGCTCAGAACATTTGCAACCAATAACTTGATTTAATCTATGACGCAGAATCAATTGACTGGGTGTTCAACTATTCTAGCCTGTGGTAACAATTTCAATCAGGGAGATTTGGTTGCTGTTCCACGAGCTGGCACCAGCCCCTCTACGAGGCAAGGCCCATTATCGCCGATGGATTGGCCTCCATTAATCATTTCCAAGGTGATATTTTGTAAAAAGAAAATATGACCTTGCTCTTTCAAGTAATAGACCTTAGGTGGCGATCTGCTGGCATTGCAGATGTCGTCTGTTTGAAATGAGATTTCAGGTGGTAAAATTTTAATACATTGCCATGAACAATATTTGCTTACTGCTCAGCATATAAAGGAAGAACGTCTTCTTACTATCTCCTTTGGATTTATTTGATCCTGCGTCATATCCTCAGAAAAAATGCGTTTCTCCTCTGTCCTCATCGCTGTTGTTACTTTGATAACAGCAATATCTGCCAATGGGGAGGACAGTGAGAGTGAGCACTGTCCGTTCTTTTGCTTCCATTCTAGACACTGCGACGAGTGCAAATTTGTAGCGCAATGTGTGAGTACGAGTATTTTGTATCTTAAATCTATTCACATGACTCACCAACATGGTAGAGGTTCTTTATGTGCGCCAATGTAGGCAACCACACAATCTCGATTCCTATTGAAAATACTCCCGCAAAATCTGCTCACGCACGATTTCTTGCCGAAGAACCTGCCGACCCTGCCCCAGGTACTGGCTCAGATACTCCTTCTCAGCTTCAGCTCACAGATACTGGCTCAAATACTGCCCCTGAGTCCCTAAATACTGGCTCAAATACTACTCCCTCAGACCCAGATGCTGGCTCAAATACTACCCCTCCGCTCCAGGGTCCTTGAAATGTGAGTACGAGTCTGCATCCTGAAGCTATCCACACGACTCACCAACATGGTAGAAGCGCGATGATGATCTGGCGCAGTGGCGCTAGATCTTGGCGTGGACGTGCCGCCCAGTTTTGGCTTCTATAAAAGAAATTGATGGCGCGACCGCATAGCGAGGATGCAGGTACCAGAAAAGACCAGGAGCAAGAATGGCGGCATTCACAATTAATAGGATTGGAAAAAAATGGCTGAGTAATACTGTACGCAAAGGCGGTGAGCTGAGAGCTCGACAAGTGGGACAACGAAGATATGTACTACCTGATGTAAGTACGACAATAAAGAATACATAGAAAAGCTTCGTACCTTTCTCCGGCACATCATGATGTATTTCAGAATGGTAACAGACTCAATACTCAGTGCCAAGCCGCGGCTTGAGCGCTTGAGCCGCCGGTTTACTAAGACTCCGTTCGGAAGCTCAGATTTGGCCAAACTTCGAATCTGATTTTCGAACTCGAAAAACAACCAACAACTATTAAGTAAGCTCGGAGCTTCAATTCAATGTCACGCTGATCATTGCCACTCGTAATCGTAGACTTACAGTGTACACTAGCATAATGTTCTCTCATCTTTGGTGCCACCATGAATCCCTATACCCTTCCTCTAATGGATCTAATGAGTTGGATGAGGGAGATGGGGAAGATGAGAAAGATGAATGGGATCCTGATGATGCTGATCCCAACGATGCAGAGAGGGCAGACCGAAAGTGCTTACAAGCCATTATCAAACTATTCGAAAATATCATGGTGTCAGCTGCTGGAGTGGTCGACATTGTAGTGGATGCCTATAACTCCTATCTACAAACCTATTATGACAAAGAGCCCTATCACATGTCAGTGCTATCAGGGATCACCTGGGTTAATGAGCTTCTCACTAGCCATCCTGAATGTGTGTGATGTGAGCTCAGTGTACACTGTCATGTCTTTTTTGTATTGCTGAATGTGCTGCATGAGAGTGGAATAGATGATTCAAAGAATGTGAAATTGGAAGAGGAGCTAGCCATCTCCTTGTATGCCTGTGCTACTGGCCTTTCTGTGCATCACCTTGGTGAGTGTTTTCAATGCTCAAATGATACTACATCGAAGTATGTCCTCCCCATAGAATTGAACCCAGCTATACTAACTACATGCACATTTTCTAGGTATTCCAAATGAATTCTAGTTGCATTGTTGTCTCCCCCCATCTATACAACCTATGTCCAACTTCCTGATCCACAGGCTCCCACTGCCCCTGCCATTCTCAAAATGAGGAAGTTCTATCCATACTTTGCTGACATCATTAGTGCTATTGACAGCACCCAAATTGCCTGTCACCCTTCAGCTGCTGATTGTCAAGCCACCTGTGACTGCAAGGGCAACTTGATGCAAAATTGTCTTGCTGCTTGTGACTTCAACATGTGCTTCACATATGTGGTGAGTGGTTTCCAGGGATCCACAGCAGATGCTTGTGTCTACCATGCTGCACATCTGATGGACTTCACTATCCCACCAGGAAAATTTTACCCTGCAGATGCTGGATTCGCTGTGTGTGATGAATTACTTGTACCTTACCATGGTGTACACTATCACCTTGCAGAATGGGGCTGAGCAAATCTTTTGTATGTTGTTTCCAATATACTGTCCCCCTCATGCTTATCTACCTTTCAGGCCTTGTAACACACAGGAACTTTATAATTTGCAACATGCAATGCTTTGTAATGTCATCAAATGTATTTTCAGAGTCCTCAAGAAATGGTTTCGCATCATTCTACTCCCCCCTGAGTATAATTCTGAGATTCAGTCTCACATCCCTCTGGCTCTTTGTCTAATTCACAATATCATTTGTATTCATGATCCAGATGACTTATTAGATTACTGTCATGTCAACTCAGATGAGTGGAGTGCTCAGTACACTGGTATACTTGCAGACAGTCCTTCAACTGAAGCTGCAAGGACATGTGTGCATAATTGTCATGATCAACTTGCACAATCTATGTGGGAAGACTATCTTGGAGAGAGGTGTTGAAGAGGGGAACAAATGCCTCCTGGTGTTCAGGATTAGTTTTTAATGTAGCACTTTTCTCAATTGTATTTGTTCTGCCTCAAAAAAAGAATCTATTGTACTAATGAAAACAAAAAAATTATAAGATGAGTCATTGGTAGCTGAAGAGGAAATGCTGTTCTGGTTGGTGGAATAGAGGAGAGCAGTTGGGCAGAACTCAGGGTTAGATAGGGTGGTGGTGGAATAGAGGAGAGCAGTTGGACTGAACTCATAGGGTTAGATAGGGCAGGGGTGGAATAGAGGAGGGCAGTTGGGTGGGTCTCATAGGGTTAGATAGGGTAAGGGTGGAATAGAGGAGAGCAGTTGGGCCAAATAGGGTTAGATAGGGCAGGGGTGGAATAGAGGAGAGCAGTTGGGTCAAATAGGGTTAGATAGAGCAGGGGTGGAATAGAGGAGGGCAGTTGGGTGGGTCTCATAGGGTTAGATAGGGTAAGGGTGGAATAGAGGAGAGCAGTTAGGCCAAACTTATAGGGCTAGATAAGGTGGGGGTGGAATAGAGAAGAGCAGTTGGGCGGAACTCATAGGGTTAGATAGGGTGAGGGTGGAATAGAGGAGAGCAGTTAGGCTGAACTTATAGGGTTAGATAAGGCAGGGGTGGAATAGAGGAGAGCAGTTGGGCCAGGTAAGATGAGTCATTAGTAGCAGAAGAGGAAACAGCATTCTGCTTAGATGAGTCATTAGTAGCAGAAGAGGAAACACCATTCTGCTTAGATGAGTCATTAGTAGCAGAAGAGGAAACACTGTTCTGGTTGGATGTGGCATCAGAAGAGGCATGGTTAGCACCAGAATGAAGACATTATATTGATCAGTACTACAAATTGTAGTGACAAGTTGTAGTATAGTTAGACCTTCCTGCCCTTCCCCTTCCTATGCTCCGCCAAATACTTTTCAAGAAAGACTTTGCATACTGAATCACATTTGATGCTGAGATAAGAGTTGGTGATGCAAACATCATTTTGAAAAAAGGTGATCATGACAACAGTTTCATGCTCATCAAGTCCTTCTTCTTCCTGTACCTGAACCATTGCCCATTGTTTGTGGATAGGGACAGGCTCAACAAAATGGCTAGATACAGTACCTTGCACCACTGTTGCTGCATTATCAATACTACCAGCCATTTTATCCCCCAGACACTCCAATGCTGGTGACATTGTTGAACACTATGACTTTCATGACCCTGCCTTCCATTTTGAGGATTGTGGGGGGCGGGAGTCATAACACAAGCTGTCATCTCCATTGGCTTTGCATTTCACAGCCATTGAAGATGCAGGAGTGGAGGGAGTAGCATGACTTTCACATAGATTTAGATTGATGGGCATGACAGGAACAGAGGGTATGGCAAGAATAGAGGGTGTGGTAGGAATGGATACAGAGAGTGCAACAGGGCCTGGTTGAGCATCATTGTCATTGGGATGGGTGCCGAACTCAACACAGTCAAGCACATCTTCCAGTGAGGACATAATGATGTCACTTGTGCTAGAAGGTCCAGGCATGACACTTGTACTCACCAGCAACATGTTATTGGCATGGTTTGCACCTGCATGGAATCCAACCCAGCTGCTTGCTTGCACTGGGATAATGTCACACAGGACCTCATAGTGGGGCCACCCCTTCATCTTGTAAGCTTTTGCTTGGGGGTTATTCTGTATATGTAGTTAGCACAGTGGTACAGTAGAAACAACAACAAAATACCTTGACATAGTCCTCACAGATGGTCTCCGACTCAGGTCTGATGTTTGCACTGAGCTCAGGACTATATGAGATTCCAGAAGCATATGCAATCTTGTCAATGACATGGTATAATTTGTGTATCTAGAGAATAGAGATCAGTACCACCAGCAGCCACTCAGTGGTAGAAATAAGTACTCACCCATACCCATTTTGATTGGCAAGCTTCTGCAGTCTTTGGAGTGCCTTAGAACAAGTGAGATGAAGTAAGTACTCTATAATGAGTGTGCTGGGACTCACCTTATGATCCAGGCTGGTTTGCCATCTCTATAGCAGTGCTACTCCAGAATGCCTTGTCAAAATTGAGTCTATCTCCCACCTTGGCCTTGTTGGCAGTGATATGCCTAATCAATGCTGCCTTGTCACTTTCAGACCAGATGCAGCAGTCTTGCTTTGGTTCCACCGAAAAAGCATCATGCTGTTTCCCTTTCTTTATCATCATTTGAGCTGTCTGGCTGCATAGATGGAGGCAGTAAGGAGAGTAGCGGGTTGAGGGCATGATCACATAGTACTATGATATGTTGTGACATGTGCATGTCACAATGAATGGCAGTTCAGCAAGCTTACTCAATAGTTGTTGGTTGTTTTTTGAGTTCAAAAATCAGATTTGAAGTTTGGCCAAATCTGAGTTCCCAAACAGAGTCTTAGGCTTTCCAAAATTGAAGCCCAGGCAGGCAGGGCCTAGGCTTGGCTCAACTTATTTAGGCCTGCCTTTGGCTGGCCCAGGGCTTGAAGCTGGGCTGGAACATCACTAGATGTATGGAAAACCCACATAGTTCAGTCAAGACTGTACATAGAACTGGTATGGTGGACATGTGTTAGAGACGTGCTTGGAGGGTGAACGGATCATAAAGGGCTTTGGCCTCAGCTCATACGCTGTGCCTCTTATCTGAGTATTGCCCCTTAATTTCAGATGAAGTCCTAGGGAGAGTTCTGGTGAAGTCCAGATGTAGTCCAGATGAACTCTAGGACAGGATAGCTCAATAGAGCTCTGAAGGACTTCTGGATGAGCACGGGAATGTGCCGGAACTATTTTCGGATGATAGGGGATGATGATAAGACTACTTGGACGAAGTCCAGAGTAGAACAGTGAAGGATGCTATAATAGAATGAAGGATAGAATAGGACAGGACCATAGGACCATAGGACCAAGGGTCCAAAGGTCCAAGGATCTGAAGGTATGAGGATCCAAAGGTATGAGGATCCGAAGATGGTCCAGATGTCTGAAGGTACAGATGCCCAGAAGTAGGAGTAGCAGAGTGTTGGATGGATGAATGGATGGGCGGATGGGTAAACGGACAGATAGATAGATGGATGGATGGACGGATGGATGGACGGATAGATGGATAGGTGTATGGATAGACAGATGGTATAACTACTATAGAGGAGTAGGTCTGGATGTGAAGTAGAGAGAGTATAGACTACTTTGGACAAGGTCCAAAGTAGAAACTAACAGAGGAAGACTACCACAGGTAGAGTCGAAGGTGGAATGGAAGACGGACTACAATCAGACGAAGTCCGAAAGTGATTATATGACAGAGAGTCAAGGCTCTGGACTAGGGAGTACTCCCATAGTCCAGAGCCAGAGACTTACAAGGGCTAGAGCCCAAGTGAGAATGGAAACAGAGTTATATAGACAGCAGGATAAGTAAGGATACAAGCAATGATCAGACTAAGGTCTGCAGGAGTTGTACTATGAGTTTATATACTGTAGGTAGCATGCCAGAAGGTAAGTAAGCATAGTCCGAGGCTATGTCAGAAACATAATAGTAAGTACAGCAAAACATCAGGCTATGAACTCAGAGATGAAACTTGTACGGAATAACTTATTGAGATGGAGGCAGAGATAACCGATAGCCGGAGGCAGAGATGACCAAGAGGCGAAGGCAGGAATGACCGCGAGCCGGTGGCACAGGTATATCCTAAAAGGGGTAATGCGCAGGTGTGTGGGAATGGTTTCGGATATGAACACAGATTGGATATGGACACGGATTGGATATGGATTGGATATGGATTGGACGAGTGTCTTGGATCGGATCTGGATTGGATGAGTGTCTCGAATCGGATATGGATCGGATGAGTGTATTGGATTGGATATGTGAACTGGATTGAGTGGGGATTGGATAAGATGTGGATTTGAGCAGGATGTTATAGTGCAAGTCGAGTGTAGAATCTGGTATATGACAACATGCCAAATTGCCATACAATGTGTACCAGCTGATGTACATAGGAGTGGGCAGGCTGAGGTGTAGGGTGGGTGCTGGCCAACAACCCAGGTTGAAGTAGCAGAGTGATCAGCTAGCATGTAGATTCAGGTCTGGCTGATGCCTCATGTTGGTACACAGTAACTGGCCAAAGGGGTGGTACATGGTAACTGGCCAGAGATGTAGAGTGAGTGCTGGCTGACCTCCCCAGTTGAAGGTACACAGTGATCAGCTGGCATGTGAGTTAGATTCTAGCTGACAACTAAAGTTGGAGGGCAGCTGTAGGTGGCATCCTGGCTGCATTCTCAATAAAGGTGGAGAATCTGGCCAGTAGATAAGTACATGAGTCATCAGCTACAGTGTCATATTCCATACATCCGATCTCAGATCCGATCTGATCTGATCGATCCTGCTTCTATCTGGACCACAGATCTGATCTGGATCACCCATCCGAGTGCCCCAGCTTCTTGTGTTCTAAGTCCACTGTGCATACTTGCTTCTATCCCCTTTTGGTGATCTACCTGTACCGGTGTCCCGGCTGTGTATATTCCTGTCCTGCTTACTGATCCGTTACCTGTGCTTCATATCCGACTTGCGTTTGCTGATCCACTGCGCATTTACTAATAGACTTCCATTATACTTTGTGCATAGCCCTCCGGTTCCGGACTCACTGATTATCCATACTATCTACCTACAGTATATAAACTACATGTACAACTCTAGAGAACCTTAGTTCAAATATCATCTTAGATTCTGCTCATTCCATTCATCCGAATCTGATCCTCTTCCAACTCTAAGTATCTTCTGAGACTTAGGATTAATTCCTATAGTCTACATTTCCGACTCTACCTCTGGTAGTCTATATCCATTAGTTTCTAGTACAGACCTCGTCTGCTACTAGCCTTATACCTTGAATCCATCTGTACACTCCGGATACCCTCCGGACGTACTCTTTCCATCCATACGTTTCGGATATACCTCGGACACGCCATATCTGATACCTTTGGACCTTCGGATCCGCTACGCAAGCACATCCAGATCCTTGGACAAAGGTTACTCCTCTGAAATAAAGGGTAGTACTCGGGAAAGGGGCACAGTGCACAAGCTGAGACCAAAGCCCTTTGGATCTCTCACCTATTGAGTACGGTCTTAACATACAGTTTGTGAATAGTATGCTGGCCAGTTCCATAATATGAGAAGATACTCCGGCTGGCATGTCAGTACATCAGGTAGACCGTGCTTGGGCTACATGTACATACAGGAGATAGGATCCCGGCCAGAGTCTATCATCCTGGGGGATTGTTAATTACTCAGGAGCATTGATGAAATGGTTAATTTTTGATCACTGACCCCTGGTTAATTAAGAATCCCCTAGGATGATAGACTCTTTGGCTCATGGAAGGTTCAGTCGATGGCATTCCACAAACCATTTCTCAGTTGCTATAAGTGAAGCATTGATGAAGTGGTTAATCATTTGATCACTGGCTCTACTTACAGCAACTGAGAAATGGTTTGTGGAATGCCATAGACCAAACCTTCCATGAGCCGAAGAGTCTATCATTCTAGGGAATTCTTAATTAACCAGGGGTCCTCAGCACTCTGTAGGTAACTGTTTTATTAATAGATTACTCTGGCTGTAAAAACTTGGTGGGGGGACAATGTGACAATCATATTGGCGCTAGGTCCACTGAGCTGAGTAATGTATTGATGAAATGGTTAATTGTTTGATCACTGACACCTGAGTAATTAAGAATCCCCAAGGATGATAGACTTTTCAGCTTATGGAAGGTTTGGTCAATGACATTCCACAAACCATTTCTCAGTTGCTGTAAGTGGAGCCAATAATCAAAAAATTAACCACTTTATCAATGCTCCACTTACAGCAACTGAGAAATGGTTTGTGGAATGCCATTGACCAAATCTTCCATGAGCCAAAGAGTCTATCATCTTGGGGGATTCTTAATTACACAGGGGTCAGTAATCAAACAATCAACCACTTCATGAATACATTACTCTACCTGTAAAAAACTAGGTTGGGGGAGATCCTGGCTGGTACTTCTGTACATCAGGCACACTGTGTGTCTGCCACAGTTACAGCTGGTAAATAGTGTGCTGGCTGGTTCCTTGATATGAAAAGACACTCTGGCTGGCACATCAGTACATTGGGTAGATACCTTAGATAGGATCCCAGCTGTGTTCTTGCTAGGGAAAGACAGCCCAGCTGTTACATTAGTACATCAAGTGTAGTGCATCTATGAGCTACAGATGGTGTTCTGGCTGCTTTCTTCATAAGGCAAGAGAAGTCAGCCAATACATCAGTACATCAGGTGCACTATATCCCAGCCACAAAATTAGATCAGATAGCGAAGGCAATACAATAGTTAAGTCACTACAACTATCTTGTCCTTGAATGCATTTTTTGCATCCTGTAGGAACTTTTCCCACAAAATTACCTGCCATTGTGCATAAGTTTGGTGGCCATGCTTGGTGGCTTGTTGGTATCTTTGTTCCCATTCTACCTTCTTATATTTAAACCAGCCTACTGTCCACCCCATCTCATGTTGCACCAAACTTAACTCTTCCTGTTATGCTTGGCGTCCTCTAAGTATCTTAGAGAGCACACAAGGCTGTTAATAATGAACCCTAATGTCCAGCTAGGATTGTTAAGGTCAAGTTAGAGAATCCATGCAGTATAACTACTAACTATGTATATAAGAAGTATTAAGTTGGAGATGTCTGGGTTCTAAAGTATATTGTCCAATGAGAATAATAGCTAAGGATTGTACCATAGAATGTGATGGAATATGATGGAAGGTGTGATGTCATGATTAGTGAAATGGTGACAATGTGAAGGGTGACTATGTGAAGTAGTGACAGTGTGACAAGGTGAAGTCATGATAAGGTGATAAGGTGACAAGGTGAAGGTGGGAACCATAACACCTCCTCCCACCTTTGCCATCTTGCCTTAGCTTTCAACAAATTCACCCTATAAACTAATACTTGTCATGTGAGAAAATATGAACATTATACATCACTTGCATTCATCCATCCACACATCTTTGTGAGAATCATGACTGTTGTCAATCCTCTAAAACCAAGCCAGTTTGTCTGATTCCTGCCCATATCTGTTCTCCTCAGTGACTTCCTGGTCCACACTAAGCTGACTGAGCTGAATCTCTTGATAAACCTTCCAAAGAGTATCTTCATCTACTCCTAGTCTTTACATCACATACCTTGCCCTTTAATAGCTTCAGACACACTTATCTATTTTGATACAACAGTGATGAGCTTCTTGCTTTGACCTAGTACCTAGCCATGTTGAATCCAGGCAAATTTCAGCCATCATTGGAGCTTCCAAACACCAGCATCAGAATGTATGGCATGTAGTACCTAGAATAACCTTGCAAGCACTCACCTTTATCTATCTTTAAGTTGTATATGGCAAGATATTCCCCATGTTATTCTATAGCTTGCTTCTCATCTTTCTCCCATGAAGAAACTTGGCTGAATTCCAAAGAACTTGTAAGCTCTTCAAATGGCACCTTAGTGTCATTGATGCCCTTATTAGCATGTTTGTACTTTTGTAAGAGCATCTTAACTACATATGATATTCATCTCACATGCAATTTATTCCAAATATAGGCACTCACTGATCCCAACAAGCTTTTTCCAATTTGAGTTTTGCATGAGATCATCAAGAATTTCTTGACAGTGGGATTGGCTCATAGAATGTGCTGTTGGAGAAATCTTGTTAAAGGGAGCCCAGAGGGTTTCTAGAATTTCCCTGTCAACTTGCCCAGCTCCTACAATGAAATTCAGGCTATATCTGGCAAAACAAGCAAGTTTATGAGCACTGAGATGGAATTTTCCCACTGCAGCAATAATCTCGGTGTTGTCAGGGAGGGTCAAGCCAGAGGAATTTTTAACACATTCCACAAAATGAAGATTCCACTGGCAGCCCACATCATAAATTACCATGGAGTTGTTGATTCTATTGACAGCATGCTTAATCACATTTCATATGGAGTAATCTATATCCATGTAGCTGTGAGTGATTTATGGTCAGGTCAGTTGGTCTGAAGTAAATGCAAGAAGACTTGCTGTTCACCCTTTTGAAAGTCTACTACACAGTGGGGAACAAAACATCCATGATGAGCACAAGCTGTGGTGCCCACCCCTGTGGCTCAGAGATTACTTTGGTTTGTGTTTGCTGCATTGACTGCACGATGGTTGCTACAAGTGGACCTTTTCCAACATGTTCAATATATTACTAAAAAGAAAGATATGTAAGTCAACTCACCTCTTTACTCTCTGTAGCTGAGGCCAAGTGAGCTTGATATTCTCTCTCTGTGACTATATAACCTAAACCATCCAAGAGAAAGATGTCTAGTTCAAGCTGTCTCATATTCATGTGATGAGCAGTAAAGTTTCCATCTGTCAAGGTCATGCTCAAGGGTTATCAGATCCGAAGGGCTTTGGTCTCAGCTTATATGTTGTGCCCCTTTCCTGAGTATTGCCCTGTATTTCTGAAGGGCTTAGGTATTGCATCTGAAGATCTGGACATATAGCATGTCAATATCCAAAGGTTATCTGGATAGTGCAAAAGTATATAAGGCTAATCCAGATAAGGTCCCAACTAGAAACTGCAGAGATAGACTACCATAGGTAGAGCCAGAGATGTAGACTTACAGATTCAATCCTAAGTCTTGGACAAGTGACAAGAGTATAAACTCAAGTCCAGAGGAACAGAAATGAGCAGAACTATAGTTGATATTCAAACTGAGGATGTATCGAGAGTTACACAGGTTTATATACTGTAGGTAGCACTGGAAATATACATAGTCAAGCATCTGAGGCTATGTATGAAGCACGTGGAATATTATGTTGAAGTGTCACAGATCATAGTAGAATGGAGACAGAGACGGAAAGGCAGGATGGATCAGTAATGGAATGGAATAAGAGAATAACTGAAAACTGGAAGCATAGGAATGATACATAAAAGGAACTGGATCAAGAACTTAGTCAGATATTAGAGAATACCAGAAAGCCAGAAGCAAGGAACACTGAATAAAGGAATAGCTCTCGAGTGGTTTGAACCGGATCTCCTTTCGGACGAAAATAGTATACGTCCGGATTGGATGGATGACTACTCCGAGTTCATGCTCGAGCTCCAAACCAACTTCGGACCTCACAATCCAGCCGGAGATGCGGAAATGCAGTTAGAACAACTTCATATGCGTGACGGACAGCGCATCAACAAGTACGTTGTCGAATTCCAATGACTTGCATCCCAAGTACGGGACTGGGGAGATGGAGCTCTAAGACGACAATTCTATAATGGACTTC
>MU173119.1:6481-34056 GCA_016695475.1 Suillus decipiens | reverse complement strand
GCAGGGATGACCGAGAGCCGGTGGCACAGGTATATCCTAAAAAGGATAATGCGCAGGTGCACAGGAATGGGTCCGGATATGAACACGGATCGGATCTGGATCGGACGAGTGTCTCGGATCGGATCTGGATCGGATGAGTGTCTCGGATCGGATATGGATCGGACGAGTGTCTCGGATCGGATATGGATCGGATGAGTGTCTCGGATCGGATCTGGATCGGACGAGTGTCTTGGATCGGATATGGATCGGACGAGTGTCTCGGATCGGATATGGATCGGACGAGTGTCTCGGATCGGATATGGATCGGATGAGTGTATCGGATCGGATATGTGAACTGGATCGAGTGGGGATTAGATGGATGTGGATATGAGCAGGATGTTATAGTGCAAGTCAAGTGTAGAATCCGGTATATGACAACGCCCCTCTTTCGAACCGAGGTGGGTGACTTAGTCTCAATCATCCAAATGCTGACATAACATTATTTGTAGCTGTTTGTTGCGACATCTTGAAATTCGCCAAAGTCTCAACTACCTCCTTTACCTGCTACTACACAATTGTTTGTATGGTTGTGATAGTATTATCTTATCTTACTCCTGATTTTTTTGAGCTCAATGGTTTGTACCATCAGGCTCATCGTTCTCCAATCTCCCCAGGTTCAATAGTACAAACTATCGAGCTGTCTACACCACATTAACACCTCTCTTTCGGTGGGCAACTTAGTCTCAATCATCCAAATGCTGACATAACATTATTTGTAGCTATTTGTTGTGATATCTCGAAATTCACCAAAGTCCCAACTAACTCCTTAACTGACTACTACTTACTTCACAATCGTTTGTATGGTTGTGACAGTATCATCTTTCCCCTGACTTTTTTGAGCTCGATGGTCTGTACCGTCGAGATCATTCGTCATTAATCTCTTTGAGTTCGATAGTTTGTACTATCAAGCACACATCAATTATACACTACTGTCTTCATTCCATGTGCCATGAAGTTCCAAAGTTGCTCCCTCGATGGATTCATGTTTGTTTGGATGGGCAAGCCCTGCTTGCACATCCACCTAGTAGCTTGACGCCCGACAATGCAGAGACATGTTCGGATTTGGATAATCCTTAAGAATACCCTCTGCTAGACCATATGTAGGTGCACATGTGAACAACCAATTGGTCACCCACATAAGTGCAAGCCTAGGTAAAGAACGATGTGGCCAATCGCTGGAAGTGCACTTCACACTTTGATCACTTCGAGCTCGATCATTTGTACTATCGAGCTCATCGTTCCCATCATCCCCCCCTCGATAGTACCGTGGTCTAAGTCTACGCTTTTGACTTTTGATCTATCGTTTCCTGAGCTCGATGGTTTGTACTGTTAAGCTCATCGTTCATGGCCTAGGGAAGGCCATAGGGCACTACATTGAACACCACTTCTGTTTCCCTGCACTGTGATCCTCTGGATCATGCGAGTCCAAACATCTCAACTCCTCCACTGTACATACAGCAGAGGAGGATAGCAACTCAAAGTCTTTCATTAGTGAGTACATTATTCTCTACAGATTGCAAGAAAGTAACTTCCTCCCTAGAATCATCTCTCATCACACCGTTCAATACTATGCCACCGCAACTTTCATCCGCTTGAATGGCTCTTCCGAGATCATCAATCTCTCCACTTGACGCTTGGTCAAACCAGCGAGCCACACTTTGTTATATAAAACTTTAGGCAATCCATTGACTTGTGCCCTGGAAGTTATCACATTTCCAGCTGCATGTATTCATTTCATTGGTTTTGAACCTTGAGGGGCAAAGATATTGTCATCCACAAGTCTTTGGCGATTGATGATGTCCATCTCCCATTCTACTGCTCGGCACCATACCATATCCTTGACATGAAGGACAGTTTCAATGTCATTCTCTATGTCACTTTCCTCCAAACTCATCCCACCTTCTCCCAATATCTCAACCAGTCGCTGAAGCAACTGCCAGGCTGGGAGGTCTTCTTCATTTTGATTGGCTGCTTGTTCAACAAGATGGTCAACAACTGCTACCCTATGACAATATTTCTAAGAAGGCGTCAGCACCACAATTATCTGGAGATTGCAAGCATACATTTCTCCGACGTGTTGTCTGACGAGTCGCCTTCAGTGTTTTGTCCTTTTTCACGATCAACCTTTGCTCCAGCTCTGTAGGGGTCTCCAATGTACCCTTCGCTGTGATCTTGGGCTGCGCAGCCGTCCAGATCATATGCAAGCGCTTGTAGTGATCATGAAGGATTTCCCTGAAATACGCCTCGGACCTCTGGAATGGCCACCTCTCTTCATCACACCTTTTCTGTATTTCTTCAAGGAGCAAGTCAATAATTCTGTGATTCCAGGGGGTTTTGGACCCATTTTTGAGATCAAAGGTGAGATTATTTAGATCAGGACCTGGGCCATCTTTGCATTCATATGAGTATACATCCTGGTGACTCGCTGCTTCATGGACTATGAAATCTGCATCTTGGGCAATCTTGAAAACATCTTTGAACAGATGCCACACTTCTCACTACTTCAATGTAAGTATAATGAAAGTGGATACTATGTCACAGCTTACCAGAAGAAAATCTCTTTTGCAGCTTAGTTCGGCGGCCTTCTCTCACCATATTTCTTCATCCTCGATCTTTTTCTTTCAGGGACTGTGCTTTTTAGTGACTGGGAAGTGCTTCTCAGCAAGAATGCACCTCAGCATGGCCTCCACACCTCTTGTGATCATATCTTCTATACTGGCACTAGGTGAAGCATCATGTTGTTGATGTGGTGGTGCATCCTGCTGGAGTGATTGTTTCTCATGGATTTCCTGTGTGTCCTTCTGGTATTGTGAGTTTGCATTACATCCAATGCACTAGGCACTCACCTCCACCGCTACTGATACAAGGCGAGTCTTGTGTGATATTCCACAAATTCTTTTTGACTTCTTAATGGTATCAAGACATGGTGTATGTGACGATGGCTTTGTGGATGGATGGGGGCTGTTGTTCATTTCTATATCCCTGTTCTGTAATCTGTAACTCCCAGAAAACTGCTGTTCCATCTTTGCCAGCTCTTTTTCTTTTTCCATCTAGAGTATTTCAGTATCCTGCTCATCAGCACATGAATTAACAACCTCACCCTCAATTTATCAACTTCATGTTTCAGCCTCTGCTCCATCTCATTGAATCTCACATCCTCGCGTCCTCAGAACTATGTGGTTGTTATCAACTGTCTTTCGCATCAAGTTATTTGCCTTACCTCTTCTTCTTTTTTCTTACTGAATTCTTCTTCATGCCAAGCTAGTTCTTGTTCAAAGTGCTTGCAACTATCCTCTAGAATTTTCTGCATGCTAGTTTCTACTGCCTCGCAATTTGCATGGCTGGCCACTTCATGACTTCTTATACGATCTTAAAGCTGTTGCTGGTGCTCGGCGCAGCTAGCCTGCCACTGTCATCAGTGGGTGTCTGCTGTTCGAACATCTAAATGTTTTACCTCGAATTCTTTGGTGAGTTGTGCTTCCCACTCTCTCTGAGCTGCCTCCCACTGCTTTCTCATCTCTTCCATGTTGTGCATATGTTGTTGTTGCAGGTTTTGAGCCTCCTACACAGCCATAAGCAAGATATTTATAATGTCTAGTGAGCTTACTACGAACCTTTTCCATCTCATACCTCATTTTGTTGATCTGCTCCATTTGACTGTACACCGTTTTGCGCAGTTCCACCGAGTAATCTACTTCTTTGATATGGCGCTTGTCTGATACCTAGAACAGATACTGAGCTTGACATCAACTTCATACATCCGGGCGTACTGTTTTGAGCCTTTCCCGCTTATCGGACTCAGTTGGCAGATGTCCTGTGGCATTATCTAGGTCCATATGGGATGCCTCCCTCTTGTCCATCCGAGTCATTCCTGTTAAATTCCATTCCATATGATTGGACTGAATTGGAGTCTGAAACACAGCATAATCTTCCATATCATCATCAAACAAGTTCGCATCATGGGATGTTTGGACATCTTCCTGCTCGAGCCGTGACATGTTGAGTTATGGGCAAGAGGTGTAGATCACATATTAGTTTCTGGGCTCAATATGCGTCATCGCACTTATATGCAGCCCTAACAATAACATTGTGATGTCATCACATCTGCTTTTTGTGCGTTCTGTATTGTTAACGATTCTTACTCATCAGGCTAGGTCGGACGATCGGGGGCAATTGCGCCTTAAAAATTAAGTCTGTTCACAAAGTCTAAGTCTAGGATCAGGCAGTTTTACGACATTGTACTATTAGATTTATTGTCTGCAGTTGCTTCATTCCATGAAAAAAATAAAGACAACAAATCCAGTTTGCGAGTTTGCAGGGTGCTCCGTGCGGAGCGTGCTTGGTTTGAGGTTAGTAAACTACTATAAGATAGCCCATTCTCATTGCCCACTCTCATTGCCCACTTTCATCTGTCCAGATTTCTCAGCACTGGTCGCCTATAGCTAATTCCATTGGTCATTCCTTTATTACAATGGTCAACACTCGCACGTATATCTTACCCACATCGTCGGCAAGTTATCTTAATTCTCTCTTTGTCTTTTACTCACACCACCTTAATCAGACTCTTGAATTCCATGTGCAGTGTAGGCTATATTCTGCATCGTGGAGCAGACCTCACCAGGTTACCATGCTTACACGATGTTCTGATCGCTCACGCAACACCAAGCGCTTTCCCATTCCCAAGAGCCTCTTAAACGATGCTTCTGTGCAACCTTACATACACAACTGTTTTGTCACTCTTCATGAAGGGAGACATATCTATCAGTTCTGTATTTTTTTCAAGCGGTATTGTCACTTGAGAATCAACACCCTTCTCAGCAGCAGTGACAATGTATTCCGAGGCAATGCAGCTATCACTAGAGTTGGCACAAGCACTGGCTCTGTTGTAAACATGCGAGCAAGGGACAATGCACTGGCTGACTTTATCATGTACAAGTGAGTACATAGCGACCGATATTCAGTCCTCACTGATTTAGAATCCATCAGCTTTATGTGAAACATTCAATATCATGGAAAACTGCCATGCTCTCTCACGCTCGTGAAACCCTTGAGCGCTCGCATCAATCATCGGCTGACAGGTTCATAGTTTGTAGACTCAGACTTGGACGTTAATAATAATAGTGTTTAATGAATTTCTTGAGTCATTAAATTGAGAACCGAATATTGCTACAAGTCCAAGTTGGCCAGTCACGACAATACAAATCATCGTGCCCTGCAAGTTGGATTGATTGAGGACAACTTTTCCAAGCTCGATGTTTTGTACCCCCGAGCTCATCGATCTAAAATATTTTCAAGCTCGATAGTACATACAATCGAGTGTCCACATAAACGCCCCTCTTTTGGACATAATATTATTTGTAGCTGTTTGTTGTGTCATCGCCAAAGTTCCAACTGTCATCGCCAACCAACTCCTTTACCAGCCTACCACACAATCGTTTGTATGGTTGTGATAGAGTAATCTTACTTATTTTACCCCTGACTTTTTCGAGCTCGACGGTTTGTACTGTCAAGCTCATTGATCTCTAATCTCTTTGAGCTCGATAGTACAAACTATCAAGCTGTCTACATTAATGCCCCTCTTTCGGACTGAGTGGGACTTGGTCTCAATCATCCAATGCTGACATAACATTATTTGTAGCTGTTGTTGCGACATCTCGAAATTCACCAAAGTCCCTACCTCCTTTACCTGCTACTACACAATCGTTTGTATGGTTGTGACAGTATCATCTTTCCCCTGACTTTTTTGAGCTCGATGGTCTGTACCATCGAGATCATTCGTCATTAATCTCTTCGAGTTCGATAGTTTGTACTATCAAGCACACATCAATTATACACTACTGTCTTCATTCCACGCACCACAAAGTTCCAAAGTTGCTCCCTCAATGGATTCATGTTCGTTTGGATGGGCAAGCTCTGCTTGCACATCCACCTAGTAGCTTGATGCCCGACGACGTGGAGACATGTTCGGATTTGGATAATCCTTAAGAATACCCTCTGCTAGACCATATGTAGGTGCACACGTGAATGACCAATTGGTCACCCACATAAGCGCAAGCCTAGGTAAAGAATGATATGGCCAATCGCTGGAAGTACTTCACACTTTGATCGCTTCGAGCTCGATCATTTGTACTATCGAGCTCATCGTTCCCATCATTCCCCCCTCGATAGTACCATGGTCCAAGTCTATGCTTTCAACTTTCGTCATGCTGGGACGCTACTTTTACCCTCACTACGCAACGACAATGGCGCCTTGCATCTCCAAGCAGTTTGTACTGCTGGGACGCTACCTTTTACCTTCCCTACACAGCTACACTGGCATCTTGCATCTGCAGGCAGTTTGTACTGCTGGGACACTACTTTTTACCCTCCCTACAATGACGCTTGCATCCTGCATCTCCGAGCAATTTGTACTGCTGGGACACTACTTTTTACCCTCACTACACAATGACAATGGGATCTTGCATCTTGTTAAGACCGTACTCAATATATGAGAAATCCGAAGGGCTTTGGCCTCAGTTCGTGCACTGTGCCCCTTTCCCGAGTACTGCCCTTTACTTCCGAGGGATAACCTTCGTCCAAGGGTCTGCAAGTGCTTGCGTAGCAGATCCAAAGGTCCGGAGGTATCAGATATGGTATGTCCGGTATATATCCGAAACGTGTGGGTGGAAGGAGCTCGTCCAGATCATAAGGATGAATGCGAGGTATAAGACTAGTAGCGGATGAGATCCATACTAGAAACTAACGGATATGGACTACCAAAGGTAGAGTCGGAAACGTAGACTATAGGAATCAATCCTAAGTCTCGGAAGATACTTAGAGTTGGGATGGATGGGTTCGGACAAACGGAATGAGCAGAATCTAAGATGATATTCGAACTAAGGTTCTCTAGAGTTTTACATGTAGTTTATATACTGTATGTAGATAGTACGGACAATCAATGAATCCGGGACCAGAGGGCTATGCACAAAGTATAACGGAAGTCTATGTGGTAAATGCGCAGCGGATCAGCAAACACGAGTCGGATATGAAGCACAGGTAACGGATCAGTAAGCAGGACAGGAATATACACAGCCAGGACACTGGTACAGGTAGATCACTGAAAGGGGATAGAAGCAAGGATGCAGTGGACTTAGAACACAAGAAGTTGTAGCGTATCGGATGAGTGATCCGGATTGGATCTGTGGTCCGGATAGAAGCAGGATCGATCGGATCTGATCGGATCTGATCGAATCTTGGATCGGATGTATGGAATATGACACATCTGCAGTTTGTACTGCTGGGATGCTACTTTTACCCTCACTACACAACAACAATGGCATCTTGCATCTGCATGCAGTTTGTACTGCTGGGACACTACCTCATCAACATAGACAATGCAAATTCGTCAAGCATGGTTCTCTCTGTCATGATCCACATAAATGTAAGACTCAGTAAATTGTTACAAGTTTACTTCAACTTGGTTCACTTTGATGGAGCAAGAGTATCATCATTCTCCTCCTCCTTCCCATCCCCTAACCTCTTCGCCTTCTTCAACAGCTCCTCAGAGTCATTCTCTTCGTCCGAAAGGTCATTGATGTGCTTGTTGAACAATGAGACCACTTCGTCAAACTCGACCTTCATCTTCTTCGCACCCATGAGGTCATACCACTCCTCTGCCAGAGGAACAAGCTTCTTGAAATAGGGGGCAAATTGTTCTCCGATGCACGATTTCATCGAATCTCCCAAGAAAAAATAGTGCTTTGCTTCAGCTTTTTGAGTGACTTCTCCAGGCATACCATGCCACCGCTCTGGTAACCACATCTCCATTTTTTCAGGATCACGGTCCATGATGTCCTCAAGGCAGCGCTCTTCACCCATAGGTCCTTTGAACATTATGCAGATCCAGGCGAAGACATAAAACATTGATTCAAGATCGTCATGATGTGTGTGCTTGATTTTGGGCATCTTCTCGGGAGTCAAATGGTCTGTGGCTAGCTTAAGTTCTTTTATTGACTTCATAACTTGCGAGTATTGATAATTTAGCTTGCCCATTGCCCTAAGAGCGCTGACGGACATAAAGGGTATGGTTCCCTAAAAAATTAGGTCATTTATTACTCATCAAATAAATAAGGCGCTTACTGTTCTGCCAGCAGAGTACATATTGTTGGATGTGATGCATGCTGTGAATTCCCAGTCTATAAGTGCCCCTCGACTGCCATCCTTGGTATCTTCTATCATGGAATTATTTAGACTGCAGTCCCTATGCAAAACCTGGTGCTCTTCAACCACACACTTTTGAACTGTAACAATCTAGTCAGATGTACTAACTATACTAATACAACAAACTCACTTAGCACAATATCGCGTAATGCTTTGATGAGTTCTTTTCCAGTTCAAAACTCATGCAAAAGATGAGCTCGTGGTTTCAAGACGAGACGGACATGCGTGCGATAGACACCTTGGGTGCTACTATATATCTTCTGGCGATACATTTGTGTATTGTCGACTTTGCCCGGCTCTACCTCGACAAGACAGTGTTCAATGTATTGGGGAACACCAGGGATATCCTTCAGAGTTTTCAGCATCTCCACCTCATTCAACACTATAGTCTTGTCACCCTTCACCTAATGATCCTTAATGATAAACTCTTCACCATCTCTCCGAGCCAGGTAGCAAACGGTTCCGCAGCCTACAAGTCCTTGATTGCAGAAGATAACCTTCAGCAACTCATATACGTTTTCATTGATGGTGATCTTCCCTATCACATCATCATCCTTTGTATTCTTGAGATCTGGTGGATCAACAAGAGGAGAGGAGTCTGTCCTAGGTTCATCTGCGAACTCGGTGGGAGACGGAAGCTGGTCGGGAAGTGAGTGAAATATTGTCTGCGTAGTATCCAGTGCATGAGATTGTGTCAGTTCTGTCTGCGCATCTAGTGAATATGGCCTGCGGGACTTCAGGCAGGCGGCTTGATTGCTTCACTTGGGAAGACCTTTAACATTCTGGGCCCAAAATGCTCCAGACAACAAGCTTGTCATCTTTGGGTTGATCATAATAGTGAGGTTGAAACCAATGCAGTCATGTTGACCGGAACGATGCACACCATGATGTATTTGAAAGTGTCAGGATTTTCATGTATGTTGATTTCTGGAGTCACGATACTGCCTGAATGGTCATGTACATGCACACGGAGTTTGCGATAGTTGTTGCTGAAGGAAAGAGATAATATAAAATGCCTCCACGGTTGCTCTCAGAAAACAAGCCACGCCTTTGTGTCAAGTGTCTTTCCGGTGGGTATTGAAGGGGTGTACAAGGTCATGGTCAGCTCGGCAACTATGAGAATAGTGTTCCAATGTAACTCCATGTGCTCTGACAAGCAGACATCAGGCTTTCATTGAACATGCTCACTTTCAACGGGCACAGTAGAACTCGAACCGTACCACAGTGGAGGAAATGAGCCTGATGAAGGAAATGATCAGAGGAGGGCTTTGGTGAGGTTGTTGAGGAAGAATGGGAATGTCTTCTCAATTGCCTCACCCTTCTTGGGAAGCACTAAGGACCATTGTTTCATAGTAGTGTCATAGAGCGGCTTGTTGGTCGAATCTTTGAGGGTATCTGTAGCAGGCAAGTTTGTAGGGTCGAATGATTTGAAGATCAAAGGTAATAGATGTCCCATATCACTGGCATCTCCTTCACGGCGGGTTTCTTGGGTAATCAAGCGATTGAGCTCACAAGATGTCAATTTGTCCATGTGTCATATTCCATACATCCGATCCAAGATCCGATCTGATCTGATCTGATCTGATCAATCCTGCTGCTATCCGGACCACAGATCTGATCTGGATCACTCATCCGATGCGCTACAACTTCTTGTGTTCTAAGTCCACTGCATCCTTGCTTCTATCCCCTTTCAGTGATCTACCTGTACCGGTATCCTGGCTGTGTATATTCCTGTCCTGCTTACTGATCCATTACCTATGCTTCATATCCGACTCGCGTTTACTGATCCACTGCGCATTTACCACATAGACTTCCATTATACTTTGTGCATAGCCCTCCGGTCCCGGATTCATTGATTGTCCGTACTATCTACATACAGTATATAAACTACATGTAAAACTCTAGAGAACCTTAGTTCAAATATCATCTTAGATTCTGCTCATTCCGTTCATCTGAACCCATCCATCCCAACTCTAAGTATCTTCCGAGACTTAGGATTGATTCCTATAGTCTATGTTTCCGACTCTACCTTTGGTAGTCCATATCTGTTAGTTTCTAGTACGGACCTCGTCCGCTACTAGTCTTATACCTCGCACTCATCCTTACGCTCCGGACAAACTCCTTCTACCCACACATTTCGGATATAGACCGGACGTGCCATATCCGATACCTCCGGACCTTCGGATCCACTACACAAGCACTTCCAGACCCTTGGATGAAGGTTATCCCTCAGAAATAAAGGGTAGTACTCAGGAAAGGGGCACAGTGCACGAACTGAGGCCAAAGCCCTTCGGATTTCTCACATTGAGTACGGTCTTAACACCATGGAGGAAATGTCGGACTGGATGACACCCAGTGGGTGTAGCAAGGCAATTTTTAGCCCGAGCTCAGATGAGAGAAAATGCTTTGACATGGCGGTTGCATTGGGAAGCTGAAATGTCGCTGTTCTCAAAGCCACCTAACAAGGCTACTATCACAGGAAGATAATATTAGCATATCCAAATGCAGCATATTTGACCTGAACGTATGATTTGAATATTTCTGTTCGAAAGATTACTCATCTTGCATCCCAACATTCGAAATAATATAGCAGATGACTATATGGAAGTACTGAAAGTGCTGGAGGCGCACTAGAGGGAAGTAACGTGCACACTTTAAGAGTACATATGTAATTTTGAATTGGAAAATTTCACACCATGTGACTGAGTAGGCGTGCTGTGACAGACTTCACTTGTCGGTCTCTGAATACACGATATACCCACGGATAATAAGACAAAAGTGTGCATTGTACTCTAACTAGCTTAGGCATTTGTGAATGGTAATGATAAGGTGATTCATGTAAGGGTACAGTACTAGTGCAGGGATGACTCAAATTTTCTGTAGACCTCAATATATTAGCATTGACTTTTGGAGTGAAATAGACTGACCTTGGGTGTATGTCTCTTGCTCTTTCCCATAGCCATCCCTGCTTCTTTCTGCCTAGCACGACCCAATGTATATTTCAGGCGCATCATAATCATGTCATTGACTGGCCAGAATTCACTATAGTTTTCTAGGTTGGGGAAAGCATCAACAGCCTGATAAATGATGAGGTCATGGATAAGTCATCATCTATTGAGTATTTACTGACTTTGTTGCACACGGTCTTCAGGAGGATAGGGCTTTGGGAGGAGGCACACTTCGATGTATCGAGGTGCTCCTCAATGAGGTGGTGCATAGAATTCTTGAGGTGTTGGTAAATAAAAGGCATATATCAGTGGGAGTGTGATACTAACCTTGAACTTGCTGTATGCCTTTGGGCTCCAATCCAAAGCCTCACAGAGCGTGTATCCTCCACACCCAGGACACCTGGGCTCACCAGGAGGCTTTGGAATCTTTGAGTCTTCTGATAGACTAGCCAAAGCTGATGAGTCACTGTCTGATAGCGAATCCAAGGAAGTCGATGAATCCAAGGGAATCGGTGTCCGAGAACGAGAATGCTCGAGAGAGCCACTCTTCGGGTACAGCGAGAAAAGATGATCGGTATTCTTGGATGGGCGTGTCGTGAGCTTGAACTCAGGCGCCAGAATGTTCTTGGGCTGCAGATACTCTCAGTACGAAAAACAAGATGAAAAATGGTGCTAACCTTTGGTGGAAGAATCTCGTCAGTGATGAGCATAGTCGAACGATGAGGACTGCTAAAAAGTTCGAGCTGGTCGGTAAGCATAGGCGGGAAGGGGGGTGGAGCACCAGGCTCTTGATCATAAAAGGGAGAGACAGCTGTCGATGTGTTGCGCATGATCTATGTGTTAAGCGTAAGGTGGTACAAGCTGGCGACGTGAGTGGTAATGGCATTTATGAGGTGACACATAAGACTAGTAATATTACGTTAAAACAATAAAGACGGGATCAACAACACGAAGTTGTCTTGGAGAAGTCTCGAAGCAAATTACTACAAAAGTCATTAAGATAAGTGTCGTAATTAGAATAAAAAATGCCAAAAGACGAAAAATCAACAAAAAGATAGTTGTCTAGGAGAAGTCAAACTACGTCATGCATAAAAAGACGAATACAAATGGAATCACAAAAAAGGCCCTAGTATAAAGATTATTGGTTGTTGAGCTAGTGAATACATCGATTAAACTCACCCCAGCGATGTATTTCCACTTCTGGTCTCTATTCAGAAAATCAACCCAATGCTTCCAGCATCAAGCCTGCCTCGCAACATACAGTGGGTCTGTCCATGTGCTCGCAATATCTAATGATGGCCAAGCTCTTGCATGTGGTGGTAAATTACCAGTGTTCTAACCATTGGAACGCTAACAAAATCAACAGGCACCAAAGGCATCAAAGTCTGGGACATCAAATCTCGGAAAGAACTCACATGCTCAACTCACAATGAGTCCTGAGGCACAGTCAGCTGCGCTGTCTGGATTACCACAAGACTGGCCATGACGGAAACCCTTTGCTATGGAACAGGGCTGGGTTACATTGCATTTTTGTGACGTAGTCTGGTAGATGTAAGGATGTCCTGGTTCACCATTGAGTTCACGCCTAATATCGACCAGATGCTTTTTCAGGAAACTTGCACCAGGAGGCTCGGATCGGGCTTTGAGATTACATGTATGTCATTGGATATGTACTCTGAAGGAAGTACTCAAATCGCAGTCGGGACAAGGGACAAGATAGTTCAGGTCCTTGCTCTAAATACAAATTCGCAACTGGAGGCCATTTTTGTGGTGCGATTGGATAACACTGTGCCGAAGTCTGTAGCATTTGCAGACGACAAAGGTGTCTATGTGTTTGGAGTATATGACGGCAACTTCATCAAGCTGAAGGGGGATGATGGCGCAGTACTGAAGGAATATAGCTGCCAATCAGTGATGTAAAGGGTTCATTGCAAGCTGCCGAAATATGAATGATGCTCCTCCTCCAGCGGACATGCGGCAGTCAACCAAAAGAGGGGCGTATTCGTGGTAGACAATGCAACTGACAGGTTTACGTTATTGTCATATTCCATACATCCGATCCAAGATCCAATCAGATCTGATCTGATCAGATCGATCCTGCTTCTATCCGGACCACAGATCCAATCCGGATCACTCATCTGATGCGCTACAACTTCTTGTGTTCTAAGTCCACTGCATCCTTGTTCTATCCCCTTTCAGTGATCTACCTGTACTGGTGTTCTGGCTGTGTATATTCCTGTCCTGCTTACTGATCCATTACCTGTGCTTCATATCCAACTCACGTTTGCTGAGCCACTGCGCATTTACTAATAGACTTCCATTATACTTTGTGCATAGCCCTCTGGTCCCAGATTCATTGATTGTCCGTACTATCTACATACAGTATATAAACTACATGTAAAACTCTAGAGAACCTTAGTTCAAATATCATCTTAGATTCTGCTCATTCTGTTCATCTGAATCAATCCGTCCCAACACTAAGTATCTTCCAAGACTTAGGATAGATTCCTATAGTCTACGTTTCCGACTCTACCTCCAGTAGTCCATATCTGTTAGTTTCTAGTACGGACCTCATCTGCTACTAGCCTTATACCTCACATTCATCCTTACGCTCTGGATACTCACTGGATGTACTCCTTCCACCCATACATTTCGGATATATACCAGATGTACCATATCCGATACCTCCGGACCTTCGGATCCGCTATGCAAGGACACCCAGACCTTTGGACGAAGGTTACTCCTCAGAAATAAAGGGCAGTACTTGGGAAAGGGGCACAGTGCACGAACTGAGGCCAAAGCCCTTCGGATCTCTCACATATTGAGTACGGTCTTAACAGTATATTCAAACTCACACCTTTCCGAGTACAATCTCCATAATCACCTATATCATGCCTCCATGCAAAACTCAGAACTCCCTCCGAGTGGCTGGACTTGGTCCAATCCAACGAGACCCCACACCCATTGTCCAAACATTCACCAGTTTCTCTAAGCACTGTGCAAGCATGAGCGACATAGGACAAAGCATCTCAGCTCGTCTCACCAGACCAGATCCGGTTACACCAACTCCGAACATAAATAATCTAGACCCTGATCCACGCCCAACCATCCATTTTGACGATGAGTTGCATGATGGTCCACCAAACAATGGAGATGAGGATCCGGACGTTGGGTCCCCGGACGATGAAGAAGATGATGACCATCTTAGCCCCCAAGACCGGGTCTTAGCCCAACTATCAGTCGCCATCAACCATCTTGCTCGCAGTAGCCATCATAGCAACACCTCAGATGATAGTAAAGTCAAAATCCAGGAACTGGATACCTTTGACGGATCCGAGCCTCGCAAGCTTCAAGCATTCTTTGTCCAGTGTGAGCTCAACTTTCAAAGCAAGCCTAACGTTTTCTGTTCCGGACGTGCTAAAGTCAACTTTGCCCAATCCTATCTCAAGGGAATGGCTCTCGAGTGGTTTGAACCGGATCTCCTTTCAGACGAAAATAGTATACGTCCAGATTGGATGGATGACTACTCCGAGTTCATGCTCGAGCTCCAAACCAACTTCGGACCTCACGATCCATCCAGAGATGCGGAAATGCAGTTAGAGCAACTTCACATGCGTGACGGACAGCGCATCAACAAGTACATTGTAGAATTCCAATGACTTGCATCCCAAGTATGGGACTGGGGAGATGGAGCTCTATGACGACAATTCTATAATGGTCTTCCGGCTCAAATCAAAGACAAGATCAGTCGCATGGGCAAACCCACCACCCTCTCGGAATTCAAAACCCTCGCCCAAACCATCAATGCCCGTTACTGGGAATATAAGGGGGAAGTCACCCGGGAAAACAGATCAACCCCTTCCAACCCTCCTAGACAGTCGGTATCCGACCAGACGAATGCTAACTCATCCGGATCCGAAATGACTAGATCCACGAAATCCAATCCTGCGCCCTCTCCCACTCCTAAGGTTCCAGACCTCCCCAATGGGATTGGAGCCAATGGGAAGTTAACCACTGAGGAGCGTCAGAGAAGGTTTGACAAAAGACTCTGTATGTTCTGTGGCGGACCCAGTCATACTGCCCAGAACTGCACCAAGTCGACCTTGTGTGCAGCTAAAGGTCATGCTGCAGTACTTGCCCTGGAAGCGGATCTGGAAGCCTTGGATGAGGCAAAAAATTAGTCCACGACCCTCTTGACTCCGTACAGAATGGGGGTCGCGTTGACCCAACCCATACAACAGAACTACAACTCAATGCTGTAACCCTTCCAGATCCCAACTCTTTATGCCCATACATCTCCCTTCCATCATTCTCCAATATATCTGAGTTTCCCGCCCTCATAGATTGTGGCTCTTCTCACTGCTTTATAGACACTAGCTTCATCCGAAAACATAAAATTCCTACTTATCAGATCCCTCCACTACCACTCCGTTTGTTTGATGGTACCTGCAATAACAATATTTCCGAAGCCATAAACCTGTCCATCCAATTTTCCTCCGGTGTAGTCACCTCCAATACATTCTATGTTACCCCCTTGGATTCCTCTTGTTATATTGTCCTCGGATATAGCTGGCTCACCCGATACAATCCGTTGATTGACTGGGTATTGGGCAGCATCGAGTTCTGGACAACTATACAAAAAACATCATCAAACCCATTTGTATCATCACTGCCTCCAGATATTCCATCCGTGGCAGAAGTTTCCCATCCGAACCCTCTGCTACCTCCGGAAGTTCCATCCGAGGTGGAAACGTCCTTTCCGACACATCTGTTGCCTCCGGGCACCCCATCCGTGGAAGAGATCTCTCCTCTGACCAAATCCGAACCCTCCGTTGATGCCTCGGTCCCTAACATATCCCTGATAAACGCAGTAGCATTTTGCCGAGCCTGCAAGTTAGAAGGATCCACTCAATTCAGCATCTACCTCCATCCATCCGAAACCCACCTCCAATCCGCATCCGTATTATCCAAAACCCACCTCCAATCTGCATCCGTATCATCCAATCCTCCAGACCTCTCCAGGATTCCCCCTGGATACCATGAGTTTGCAGATGTCTTTGACAAGGGCAAAGCAGGGCAGCTTCCCCCTCACTGACCCTATGACCTCAAAATTGAGTTAGAAGAAGGGGCCAGTCCACCTCTTGGAACCATATACTCTCTTTCTCCAGTCGAGCTTGAAGCCCTCCGGAAGTTCCTTGATGAAAACATCTCATCCGGACTCCTCCAATCCTTGTCCTCCCCTCATAGAGCCCCTGTCCTGTTTGTCAAAAAGAAGGATGGCTCCCTCTGTCTTTGTGTAGACTTCCGAGGCCTTAACAAGATCACCAAGAAAGACCGATATCCATTACCCCTCATTGCCGACCTCCTAGACTCTCTGAGCCATGCCAAAGTCTATACCAAAATCGATCTCCGTTCTGCTTACCATCTCATCTGAATAGCAGAAGGAGATGAGTGGAAAACCTCCTTCCATACGCACTATGGCTCCTATGAATGGTTGGTAATGCCAGAGGGTCTTACAAATGCGCCAGCAGCTTTCCAACGCTTTGTTAATAGTGTCTTTGCTGACATGCTGGATATATGTGTTATCGTGTATCTGGATGATATTCTCATCTATTCCAAAAACCTTGCGAGTCATAGGAAACATGTCCGAGAAGTACTACGCCATCTTCGTAAACATCGACTCTATGCCAAACCCGAAAAATGCGAATTCCACTCATCCTCCGTTGAATATCTTGGTTACCAGTTATCTCCGGAAGGCTTGACAATGTCATCCAAGAGAATCCAGTCTATCGTTGACTGGCCGGAACCTCGGAAGATCAAGGACATTCAATCCTTCCTTGGATTCGCTAATTTCTATCGTCAATTCATATTCAATTACTCAGATATTGTAGTTCCCCTCACTCGGCTCACACGCAAGGGAGTTCCTTGGGACTTCTCCGAGGACTGCCGGAAATCCTTTGAAACACTCAAGAAGGCCTTCACTTCCACTCCAGTACTTACCCACTGGATTCCGGATGTTCCTATAGTCGTGGAAACTGATGCCTCTGACTATGCTATTGCTGGGATACTTTCCATTGTATGTCCGGACTCAGAGCTTCATCCGGTTGCCTATTACTCCCATACACTATCTGCACCAGAACTCAATTATGACACCCACGACAAGGAACTCCTAGCCATCCATGAGGCTTTCCGGACCTGGCGACATTACCTAGAAGGCTCTTCCAAGCCTATAGATGTTGTTACAGACCACAAAAATCTTGAGTATTTCTCCACCACCAAACTCCTCTCTCACCATCAGGCTCGCTGGTCAGAATTCCTCCATCAGTTCAATCTCATCATCCGTTTCTGTCCCAGAAAACTCGGAGCCAAACTGGATTCCCTGACAAGGTGTTGGGACGTCTACCCCAAAGAGGGGGATAAGGACTACACTCAAGTTAATCCTCATAATTTCCATCCAGTATTCACTTCCAAACAATTAGCTTCGTCCCTACAAGCCACAACCCTAGCACCTCCAGTCCTTAGAGCAGCTGTCCTTATGGACACGGAAAATCTCCAGAAAGACATCCTGACCACACTCCCCAATGACCCCATCGCCAAAATGCATCTTCCAGTACCTTCAGATCTGAGATGAACAGTGAGCGATAGTAGATTCCTTTGCTGTGATAACCACATCTATGTCCTGGAAGCCAATGACTTATGATTACGCATCCTCCATAACTGCCATGACCACCCCCTATCCAGACACTTCGGACAAAATTGTACCCTTGAGCTCGTCCGACGAGACTATACCTGGCCCGGAATATGCACCTATGTAAAGGATTATGTCAGGTCCTGCACTTCCTGCGCCCGAGCCAAAGTTCCAAAACACAAGCCATACAGATTACTCAAGCAACTCCCTGTTCTGGAGAAGCCATGGAATTCCATCTCTATGGACTTTATTGAGCAACTTCCGGACTCCTCCGGCTATACAGCTGTCCTTGTCATCATAGACCGACTATCCAAGCAAGCCATATTTGTTCTGACTCATGACACCATAACCTCTCCAGATCTCGCCCATCTCTTCCTCCTTCATGTATTCTCCAAGCATGGTGTTCTGTCCCATGTGACCTCGGATCGAGGAACTGAGTTCGTATCCCACTTCTTCCGGTCCTTAGGAAAAGCATTAGACATGGTCCTGCACTTCACATCCAGATATCATCCAGAAGGGGACGGACAAACTGAGCATGCCAACCAAATGCTGGAACAATACCTTCGGATCTATTGCAACTATCAACAGGACAACTGGTCTGAGCTGTTACCTCTAGCAGAGTTTGCATACAATAACGCTCCAAGCGCTACTACTGGGGTATCACCCTTCTTCGCCAATAAGGGTTACCATCTGAATATTTCCATCCATCTGGAGCGCGATCTATCCTCCATCTGTGCCCAGGAATATGCTCTGGACCTTAACAAACTTCACCAGTTCCTTCGAGAAGAAATGTCCGAAGCGCAGAAATGCTATCAAGGACCTGTGGATGCTAAAAGACAACCTGCTCTGGATTTCCGGGTTGGAGAACAAGTCTTCGTTAAAGCCAAGTACTTCTGTTCCACTCGCCCATCAAAGAAGCTTTCAGAAAAGAATTTAGGACCGTTTGAAATTATATCTCGTCCGGGCACACATTCCTTCGCCCTCCGACTTCCGGATTCCATGCGTTCTGTACATCCTGTATTCCATGTCTCCCAACTAGAGCCAGCAATTCCAAACGCCATCCCCAATCGCATTCAACCTCTTCCTCCCCCAGTCCAGGTTGATGGAGAACCAGAATACGAGATATCCGAGATCCTGGACTCTAGACTTGATCGTCGTAGACGTCATTGTCAACTTCTGTACCTCGTCCGATGGTCCGGATATGAAGGGACGGATGAAGAGACCTCATGGCTACTTGCTACTGAGCTCAGAAACGCATCCGAACTTGTATCCAACTTCCACTCCGCATATCCAGACAAACCTGGTCCCATTCAACTCTGAAGTACATGGATGATAAACGAAATACAAGTACAAGTATCAGAAAAGGCCACAGGACTAGAGAAATCTACATTTCCATAGACTCATCCGCCCCTCTGGATCCGTCCTCCTCACTTCCGGAACCCTTATTCATCTCCTCATCTTCCTCCTCCACATCCGACATCATCCGAACCTCATCCGATGGGATC
This sequence comes from Suillus decipiens, assembly GCA_016695475.1. Classification (NCBI taxonomy): domain Eukaryota; kingdom Fungi; phylum Basidiomycota; class Agaricomycetes; order Boletales; family Suillaceae; genus Suillus; species Suillus decipiens. The sequence goes on along the minus strand of MU173119.1, from coordinate 14,677 downwards.
TGAAGTCCCAACTGAAGCTCCCCAAACAACAAGGCCTGAAACTCCCTCTGTTGTTGGAGGAACACCTCCAATCCGGCACCCATCCAGTCCATTGCAGTCCTGCTCCCTTCCGCTGTCAGGATGCTGCGCTCTAGGAGAGAATTGGTCTGAGCCAACTCGGCCAGGACGTTGTTGATGGCCGTCAACAAGGATTGTCCGTCATCCTCCACAACTTCTGAAGGATCCAGACTGGGACTCCTCTGATGTCTCTTACCCTTGCCTCTTGGAGATGGAGATCCGACAGCGCGCTGCCTCTTCTTGCCCTTGGCCCTCGGAACCTTGACAGATCCGGGCCTTCCAGGACAAGTGCCCTTGTCCCTACGACATGGATCACAAGACTTGATCTATCCGAGAGTCCATTAGCTTGGATCCGAAACGTCTCTATAGACTCACCAGGGCATTCCTGTCCGCGTCCATCCACAGGCATATCCGACCCTTCCCAGCGCAACGCGCACAGGATCCATCGTTATCCGAAGACAAAGCACGAGACTTCCAGAAGTTAGGAAGGGAAACAGAACGAACATCCGAAACTCACTGTCTCTGCCGCTATTTCCTTCCGCCTCTTTTCCTCTGCTGCTGCCCTCCACTTCTCAGCCTCCTCTATCTTTCGCAGACCCTCCTGACGCTTCCATTTCTCTTCCTCCTTGCATTTCCATTCCTTGTCAGCTTCAGCTGCAGCTTTGGCAGCCGCCAATTTCTTCTCCAAGTCCGCTACAAGGTCTGCAGCAGAGTCAGGGATATGGGATCCTTCTCCAGACATGATAAAAGCAGTTGTTCTTTGAGATATAGAAAAGTGGGGGTTAGGAATCACTTCAGACGTCTGGCATCTGTATATCTGTCAGATTACAGACTCAGCACGTCAACCATCAAACTTCTCCATCATCTCGCATTAATTTCATCTGATCCGGATCGACACTTCTTATGCCTCAGAGGTTCGGCCCTAAAGGGGGGATACTGTCATATTCCATACATCCGATCCAAGATCCGATCTGATCTGATCTGATCAGATCGATCCTGCTTCTATCCGGACCACAGATCCAATCCGGATCACTCATCCGATGCACTACAACTTCTTGTGTTCTAAGTCCACTGCATCCTTGCTTCTATCCCCTTTCGGTGATCTACCTGTACCAGTGTCCTGGCTGTGTATATTCCTGTCCTGCTTACTGATCCGTTACCTGTGCTTCATATCTGACTCGTGTTTGCTGAGCCGCTGCGCATTTACTAATAGACTTCCATTATACTTTGTGCATAGCCCTCCGGTCCCAGATTCATTGATTGTCCGTACTATCTACATACAGTATATAAACTACATGTAAAGCTCTAGAGAACCTTAGTTCAAATATCATCTTAGATTCTGCTCATTCTGTTCATCTGAATCAATCCGTCCCAACACTAAGTATCTTCCAAGACTTAGGATAGATTCCTATAGTCTACGTTTCCGACTCTACCTCCAGTAGTCCATATCTGTTAGTTTCTAGTACGGACCTCATCTGCTACTAGCCTTATACCTCACATTCATCCTTATGCTCTGGATACTCACCGGACGTACTCCTTCCACCCATACATTTCAGATATATACCGGACGTGCCATATCCAATACCTCCAGACCTTTGGATCTGCTACGCAAGGACACCCAGACCTTCAGATGAAGGTTACTCCTCGGAAATAAAGGGCAGTACTTGTGAAAGGGGCACAGTGCACGAACTGAGGCCAAAGCCCTTCGGATCTCTCACATATTGAGTATGGTCTTAACAGTTATATCAACTTGTCGGCAATGAGGAGCCAGTTCGAACTTTCGTCACTGCTCCTCCCAGCATATCAGTTCCAAAGCAGGTGGCATTTGGTGCTGAAGGGAGGTTGGTGGCAGGTGGCAGTGACAATGGTTTGGTGTATATATTCGAGAGGAAGTCGGGGAAATTACTGGAGACCCTTCATCACTCCAATGCTGGGCTGGTGCAGATGATAGCTGTAGGTATTGAAATACCTCGGAGATATGACACTGATTGTGTTTCAAGACATGCGACATCAGTGGGCACTGCATAGTCATCAGTGGATCGCAAGCACTAGGGCAGGGTAAGGCTACAGTCAATTTATGGGTCTATGATTATGGCATGAAGAAGGAAACCCTCACCTCGGAAAAATACTGGTCTCTGTCGCATGTACTGATGCGAATTCTCGCAGTCTTGATTCACATAGGTGCCTTGTTGGTGACCTTGTGTTTCTTGACAAAAAATTATGTGAATCATGTCAGTCATCATTAACCTAGCAAAATACTTCACTAACTTATGTCTCCAGGATACGATATCAGCAGACCTTGCCCAGCACATGAGACATACATGGGCATTCTTCATTAATGATCTTCAGGAAAGTGTGCATGAAGCGGTATTCAACAAAGTACTGCATGTGCAAGAAGAAGTATGCAAAAAAGCAATATCCTAGTGTTGCATGAATTGGCGGAAAGGCTTATGGACATCGTTCAAGAGGCGCAAGGAGATGTGGGTGAAGATGAAAGTGCCATTGATGAAAAAGACGACATCGCTGCTGAAGCCGAAAGGGTATTTTATGAGATGCTGAGGATACAACGGCTTGATACTAGAGGCGATGATTCTGGAGGAAAAGATGTTATTCTCACATAATACTAGACATGCTGTAAACTTACACTACGTATGATGGAGGAATTGAGACAAGTATATGACTGGACTCGCATGATCTACTTCCCTGGGCCATGAATGATGAGCTTAACAGTACAAACCATCGAGCTCAGACCACGGTACTATTGAGGGGGAATGATGGGAACGATGAGCTCGATAGTACAAACGATCGAGCTCGAAGTGATCAAAGTGTGAAGTGCACTTCCAGCGATCGGCCATATCATTCTTTACCTAGGCTTGCACTTATGTGGGTGACCAATTGGTCGTTCACATGTGCACCTACGTATGGTCTAGCAGAGGGTATTCTTAAGGATTATCCAAATCCGAACATGTCTCTGCATTGTTGGGCGTCAAGCTACTAGGTGGATGTGCAAGCAGGGCTTGCCCATCCAAATGAACATGAATCCATCGAGGGAGCAACTTTGGAACTTTGTGGTGCATGGAATGAAGACAGTAGTGTATAATTGATGTGTGCTTGATAGTACAAACTATCGAACTCGAAGAGATTAATGACGAATGATCTCGACGGTACAGACCATCGAGCTCAAAAAAGTCAGGGGAAAGATGATACTGTCACAACCATACAAACGATTGTGAAGTAAGTAGTAGTTGGTTAAGGAGTTAGTTGGGACTTTGGCGAATTTCGAGATGTCGCAACAAATAGCTACAAATAATGTTATGTCAGCATTTGGATGATTTGAGAACTTCTAAGTCCCACCTTGGTCCGAAAGAGGGGCGTCAATGTAGACAGCTTGATAGTTTGTACTATTGAGCTCAAAAAGATTAGAGATTGATGAGCTCAATGGTACAAACCATCAAGCTCGAAAAAGTCAGGAGTAAGATAAGATAATACTATCACAACCATACAAACAATTGTGTAGTAGCAGGTAAAGGAGGTAGTTGAGACTTTGGCGAATTTCGAGATGTCGCAACAAACAGCTACAAATAATGTTATGTCAGCATTTGGATGATTGAGACTAAGTCACCCACCTCGGTTCGAAAGAGGGGCATTGATGTAGACAGCTCAATAGTTTGTACTATCGAACCTGGGGAGATTGTAGATCGATGAGCTTGATGGTACAAACCATCGAGCTCGAAGGTATATCAAAAGTGAATGTTGATCTTGACAGTACAAACTGTTGAGTTCATCTAGATGAGGGAAGCTGAAAGCGAAGGACTTGATCTCAAAAGGATTGGAATGATGATGTAAGAGTTTAGGACTATTTGGCACACCCTCAGTGGGCGACTTGATCAGGTCAATGATGACATAAGATTATTTGTAGCTATTTGTTGCATCATCCCAAATTCGCCAAAGTTCTAACTAACTCCTTTACTAGCTACCACTACACAACCGTTTGTACAGTTGTGATAGTATTATCTTATCTCACCCCTGACTTTTTCGAGCTTGACAGTTTGTACTGTTGAGCTGTCTACAAACCCCTGCTGACATTATATTATTTGTGAGTGTTTGTTGCGCTTCTTAAGTTTGACCAAAGTCCCAAACTATTAAGCTTTACTAGTGACCACTACACAACTGTTTGTATGGCTGTGATAGCTTATGTTACTATAACTAACACAACAGTTTGTACTGTGGTGGTGGTACAACGTCTGCCTGTACCACAACGCCTTGTGGTTTCTTGTTTCAAAAGTCCACTCATCCTGTTTATTGTTGCCCCAAAGTTCAAAGCTCGGTGGCCACAGTGGAGGTGGAACAATTACATAATTCAATTGTCTCACCTGATACTTAAAGGTCTCCCTTCCTCTCCTTTCCTCTCCATCATCATCCAACTAACTCATCAGTTTTGTACTGCTGTGATAGTCATTATACCTCACACCTGCACTCACTCATCGGTTTGTACCATTGAGATAGTTCATTGTGTACTCCTCCGACTCACTCATCAGTTTGTACTGTTGAGATCAACATGCCCCGCGATCTCAACATCTTTGTGCACGATGAGAAGATATTCACCTCCTTAACTGCGTCTTTTCTTCCCGACAATATTCCTTATGAGCCAGCCTGGGACCCTCGGGACGATCACGACTCATCTCCGGATGACACCACTTCACCCCTTACCACTCATTGGGCATATGCAGCTTGTCCATGGTTTCCTCTCGTCCCCTTGAACCCTAGCTTCGACGGTCCAATATTTGAGTGTCTGAATCACTCGATGTTCTCTCTGCGCACAGAGCTCAACAGTCAGGGAAAGCACATCCTCCACCATGACATTAGAGAAAGCTGGGTCAAACTAGAGAAAAAGTTACTCTGGTGTCAGGAGCTTTTGGGAGCTGGGCTTCTAGTTCCATGGGAGACTAAACTTCCATGCCCTCCCACTCAGTATGGGTACCAAAGGTCGCACTCAGATGCGAAGCTCACTAAAAAAGTCACACTGAAATCCTGCAATGCATTTTTATGTATGTGAATGATATATTCAGTCTGATTGCAACTAATGCATGCCTAGTGATCGCCGCTGTATGCTCATGGTACATCATGAGTCATCAATATCACGGATCAAATCGTCCTTGGAAGGCTCTCCTTGTTGATAACCCCAGATGCCCCATACCAGCCGAATGGGTCCACGAATTGTCCCGTTCATTTGTTGGAGATATCTTGACTAAGGTTCCACGCACTGGCGCTTTCATATCATCTGTTCACTGCCCTTGGGAACTGCAACTTCCCATGTTCGAACACTTCTCGATCCCAATTTGGGTTCACATCAAACAAGTCGCTGTGTTCGACGTGAAGTTGCATCATTATAACCCATCCAAAGAAGCTATCGCTCGTGTGATTGAGGCACAGTGCACAAGTAACAGTGCCTGGGGTCAGAATGATAGCGCCTGGGGTAAGGATGATGGCATCTGGGGTAAGCAGGATGATGGCTCTCAGTCTCAGAGCGCCCTTGGATGGGATGACAGCGCCCTTGGATGGGGGCCCACACCTGAAGCTCCTCAAGTGGACCCTTGCTTTCCTGTCCTGGAACAACTCAGTGGCCAGAAATCAGGAGAAGACTGGAAGACATTCTTTGCACATCACCTCGAGGAAAATAAGAAGAAGCAGGCAAAAGAATCCCCAGCTCAACAGCAATCACACAAGAGTCGGGAACAGGCAGCAAAGAGCCATAATATTCCTGGAAAGTCTAGTACGGCTACAGTATTCAAATGGCAACCTCAACACGAGTATGGGGACTTCCTACTATGCATCTGCCTCATCAAGGCCAAAGTACCATCAACTTGGGGGAACTACAGTAACTCTACAAGACTGTACAACTCATTCAGAAATGAGTGGGACTTGTGTGATCAGTTGGATCCCACTAGTACCCCTGACGGCGACTGGGAAGAAGACTTTTTCGACGTCTTGGACCCCATCCCTGATCCTCTGCCACTGCCACCCCCTGCACCTCCATCGTTGTCCAGCTTCTTGCAGGACATTCGCAACTACTTTGGACGTCATGAGGTTGCAGCTTCCTCTGATTACACCGAGGGTTTTGAACGCTTCGTCACACACTTACAATTTCATCTCAGCTTTCATCTGGCAGCGTCAACTACCAGATCCATTGGTGGATCTATGGCCTTTGATAGCTGGGTGGATAAGCAGAAGTTCAGTCATGTGTGCAACATTGTCAGGGACTCGGGCAAAGATGTTGACTCCATTTCAGACATGCAACAGCATGTCATTACATGCTTCGTAGGTTACCTTGTCACCCTGCCCGCAACTCAGTTGTCTGAGATCCCGTCCGATCACTGGGACCTGGCACCCGGGACTCCCTTGTCTACTTCGAACACGTTCATTCGAGTTTCTTATCTTGATATTCCTGGCCAGGAGCAACTCTATATCATCCAGCCAAGTCAATCACAAAGTCTCATCCCCTGGAAACTCGTGGTCCCTGATGCTGCTACAGCCATGATGTGCCTCCGCCATGACTGGGGTTCCGATATCTCTACCATTGCCCTTGAACTCCTGAAAAAGGGCATTACTTTCAAGACACTGCAACCCATGGCAGTTCCTCCTAGCGCTCAGCACCCACTTAGTGAACTTCGGACATACTCGCTCAGATACTTCCAGCCCCCTTTCAAGGCAGTTTATGCTGACTACATCACATACGAGCAGTATTGTCACAAGTTCATGAAGGAGGATCGTGCACGAGCTGCTCTTCTTCGTGGTGGGATCTTATGGCGGCTAGCGTTACATAGCCTTGGCTTTGATATCCTCCCCTCGGTCTTGATCAGCATTTCACAAGATGCTGTGCCATTCGGACAAATGTTGTCTCTCAATGGTGAGACTCACTTTGATGATGATTTGTCGGAAGAGGAGGTTGATTTCATCTGTGGGACGTATTATGTGTACACAAGTAAGTTTCCCTATCCATATTGACTCGCAACACACTCATATTTGAAACATTAGATAACAGATGCATAGAAAAGTTGTCTTGGTGGCCAAGGCCTCAGGTGTGGGCTGGATCAGGGTTGGATGTGGGGTTCTGGTCTTCTCAATGCAAAGACTGGTTCCAGAAGCGCCTTGAAAACATTCGTCAAGGTGTTTCTCGCCGCCGCAATTCATCTGACAACAATGGGCCAGTGAACAACACGTGTTGGAAACAAGGACTCAAGTTCAATGCAGCAACAAAGAAATTCAAGAAAAATCTTGACACCGCATGTTCTAACTTTTTTGCTACTAAAGCAAGTGGTAAGTCTCTTTTTTGTCGTTTGTTGTACACCTCTGATATCTTCTCAGCTTTCACAGATGACTAGATGAATTTTTTTTTTTTGATTTTACCATACTGTACAGTACTGTTAGAATATGGAATACAACCATTAGGATATGGAATACGACTATGGAATACGACTGTTAGGATACGGAATATGATTTTTCTTTAAACGGCTACAAGTCATTATCCCCCATTCTCGTGTCAGCTGCGTCAGAATCACTCAAGCTTTTACATCCTATCCCTCATGTGTGCAGGAGATTATCTACTTGTGAGTGGGTGAGTGGGCGGTGAGTGGGCGATCATCGGGTGATTCATATTGTCTGGAGAGATATCTTTATACTTTATCTTCACGTTTTATCATCAGGAGGTACTTTCAATATAAACGCCCATCTATGTAGCAGTCTAAACTTCATGTATGAGCAGACATTCAGTCACATGCCATGGTTGAAGTTTTTTCAAGTCTTAAATGTGAAGTTTCATTTTGAAGTATAGGCCAGCATTAAAGATATATTTATATTTCTTATTGTCATTGATGTTCAGCCAGCAGCAAAATGTTTGCTGATGCTTCATATTTTTCTTGTCATGGAAGATTTGTTTAACATTTGAAATTTTACATCTGCTTAGATGCTAACCTAAATATTAAGTATTGCCTTGACATTTCGCATGACATTCAGACCTGTCTTAAATATTACGGACCCCGTAGTGTAGTCAAATCTCGACCATTTGAAGCATTGTCCGAAACAAGACTCTGACGAATGTGCCAATGGTAGGATGAAAGGTAGTATGCTGTGTCAATTGTA
>MU173118.1:26104-49339 GCA_016695475.1 Suillus decipiens | reverse complement strand
GGAATTTTGAACCCGGAGTCGCTGTCCAAACTACACCTAAGGATCTCCAATCCTTAGTCGTCTAAGATCGTATCTAAGCTTAGCACACCTAAGTCTTAGTCTAAAGCGAAGCTTACCTTGCCTCGACTCAGCTAGTTCCGTGTACCTTTACTCAGACCTATCTTCGTTGTTGTAGAACATATTCGACTCAGCCAGTCTAGTCCTCTCTACAGACTAATCTGCCTTCATCATTCACCTTGAACCCACAACTCTTGATACTGCTTATTTGTGGCAGTCGTGTTCAGAACTATCCCAGTTCATAACAAAAGATTAGAATCTATCGAAACCGTCAACTATCTAGTCTTTGGCCCCCACCCACCAATCCGATCACTTCGACCAAGAAGTCCTAGTGGACAGTTAGACAGCGCGCTTAGGCAAGAAGGATTACACTCCTGTTCAGCATTACTATCTGCCCAGAATGTCGTTGAAAGAACATGAATTCAAGATTGGTATGCCTACCATCTTTGATGGAGAATGAACCATTTCAAAATCGTTCCTCCTATCGTGCCATGCCTACATGGACATTAACGAGAAGCTGTACCTCACCGATCAGCAGAAAATCATCTTTATCTGCTCCTTTATGGAAAAGGGGAACACTCGCCTATGGAAAGAACATTTCCTCGAAGAAGCCCATTCGAAATCACCCCATGCATATGGCAAACTCGAGGACTTCCTAAAAAGCTTTAATCAAGTGTTCGCACCCCTTGACCCAGCTCGATCGGCAATTACCAAACTTCATGACCTGAAACAGGGTAACAAAGATCTACAGACATATGCAGCTGACTTCATTCTTCTCATGAACCAAGCAGGGATCAACAATGAGTTGACCAAAATCCAGTTTTTCCAAGACGGTCTCAATATGGGAATCCTTACCTGTCTTTTCAACACTGGAGACGTCATGGATACTCTTGACGAAGTCATCACCACTTGTGTCAACATCAATAACTCTTATCACCACTTGCAATCTATCCAAAACTGTCACGCACCCCAGAAGAAGTCCCAGAAATATGGAAATTCCTGTTACTCCTCCTCCTGCGATCTGAATGCCATGGAGGTTGATCGCCTTACTCATGCTGAGAAGGTCGATCTAATGAAGAAGGGCAAATGCTTTAATTGCAAACAACCTGGGCACCGTGCAAATAGCTGCCCAAAGAAGAAGAAGCGCTCCACTCCTGTACACCAGACTGAAACTGAAGCTTCGGGGTCTGGGTTGAAGATCAAAGAAGTAGAGAGCAATGACAAAGAAACCGTTAGGGGGTTGGCTCAGGATTTTTAACTTGGAGAAATAAATCAATATATGTTTCTCCATCTGTACTATTACGACTTGTACATGCTGTAGGTGAATGAAAGGAACTTCGCGTTCCTATTACCCTTATCTCACGTACTCATCCAAAATTCGTCGAAACCACCGCTGTCATCAATTCTGGAGCAGCCAGAACTTTCATTTCTGAAGAATTCATAAAGCTCCACAACATCTCATGAAGGTGACTCAGTAAACCTTTCAAAGTTACTACCACTGATGGCTCCTACGTAAAAGGAGGCCTGATCACTCACTACTGTCTACTTGTTGTCAAGATAGACGATCAAACCATGTATGGGAAATTTAACATAACCTGTCTTGGACAAAGGGACCAGATTCTCCTTGGTATTCCTTGGCTACGTGCCATGAACCCAGTCATTGACTGGACCACTGAAACAGTGACATTATCACGCACTAAGAAGTTGGATCTCATTGAGATAGATGTCGATACTGATAGAAAGAAGGCGAAACTCCCCCTCCTTTTCAACCATCCTACACCAACCTTGAAATGGAAGAATTTGAAACTTCCATGCCCAGTAATGCCCTGCACCAGTGTTTCCATTCCCTTGATACCTACTCCAGTCCCTGTCGACAGCAATCCCAAAAGCAATCCCCCAGCTCTGCCTGCTCAGAAACCGCTATCCCCTATGATCACCAGACCAACTCTCCCCAGCGAGACTCTTCCTTGACGACCCATATCTCCCATTCCTAAACCGGAGAAGAGACGAAGCGAAAGAGAATTATCGCCTAGACCCGCACCCGTTCCAATGGAACACTGATCACCGGAGAAGCAGAAAGAGCATATTAGAAAGGCAGAGGACCCACCAATCGGAGTATGGGTTGAAAAGAAGGTGCACCTAGATTTTGAGGAAGGGCGGGTGACAGAGGAAGAATTCTTAGAAGGAAAACCATTCCTCACTCCGGACGACCCCATGCCTATTAGGGAAGAATCCCCAGCATTAATTCCTTCCCCTGATGAAGATGAACCATTCTTCAATACTATGCAGGATGTCTGGACGGAGCCCAAAGTTTGAAACGTCGCTACCTATGAACTCAACGAAGGGGAATTCTTGGTGGAATATGACATAGAGGGAATGCAAATGAGAATTTTCAAAGAAGTATCCATGGACACCCCCCTTACTCGTGATGGTACCTCCCGATTGGAACAACTCCTGAATTACTCTCAAATATCACTCGCTCCACTGTATTCTGCGGAGGCAACCAAATTTAGTAATAAGGCCCAGGAGTTCACTACTGATGAGAAGGAGAAGAAGAAGAAGAAAAGCTTCGAAGAACTCGTCCCCTCCTATCTCCATGACTTTTGGGATCTTTTTATGAAGGAAGGGCTTAACAAGCTCCCTCCTGAATGACCCGGTATCGACCATCATATTGAAACCAAACCAGGGTTTGTCCCTAGGACATCTAAAGTCTATCCACTATCGGGAAAGGAGAGAGAAGCCGTTAAAACCTTTATCAAAGAAAACGTCACGAAGGGGTTCATCTCTGAATCTAAGTCTCCTCAGGCTAGCAGATTCTTCTTTGTTGGAAAGAAGAGTGGAGAACTATGTCCATGCCAAGATTACCGATACATCAACGATTGGACAATCAAAAATGCGTATCTGCTCCCACTTCCAGTTACCCTGATAGCCCAGCTTCACGACACCCACTTCTTCACTAAAATGGATATCTGATCTGGATATAATAATATTCGCATTCACCCTGACGACCGCTGGAAAGCTGCTTTTACCACCAAGTTCGGTTTGTATGAACCTAACGTGATGTTCTTCGGCCTATGTAACTCTCCTGCCACATTCCAAGCTTACATGAATCGAATGTTCCAGCAAGAAATCAACGAAGGATGGATGGTGATCTATATGGACAATATCCTCATCTTCTCAAAAACCCTCGAAGAACACCGGAAGCAGACTCATAGGGTACTTGAACGGATACGACAAGAACAACTCTTCCTGAAACCAGAAAAGTGCATGTTTGATGCTGAAGAAGTTGAATATCTCAGAATGATTATCCATCCTGGAGAAGTTGCCATGGACACTGCTAAAACTAGAGGTATTGCCGAATGGCCAACTCCACAAACTGTAAAAGATGTCAGATCCTTTCTTGGATTCTGCAACTTCTACCGAATGTTCATCTCCCACTATTCCGACATCGCCCGACCACTTATCAAGTTAATGAAGAAAAACTCTAGTTTCAATTGGTCGCCTGAATGCCAAGACACCTTCGATACGTTGAAAACCAAATTTACTCAGCAACCGGTGCTTTGAAATCCTGACCCACTTCAGCAATTTGCGGTTGCCATGGATGCATCCCTTGTAGCGACGGGAGCTGTTTTACTCCAAACCAACGAAAATGGGGTCTACCACCCCTGTGCCTATCTTTCGCAATCCCTTAGTCCCACTAAACAAAATTATCAGATTTTTGATCGGGAATTGCTCGCCATCATCCATGCCCTTACTGAATGGCGCCACTACCTCGAAGGGAACCTGCACCCTGTCATCGTTTTCACCGATCACAAGAACCTTTTGTACTTTAGAACAGCGCAGAAATTAACCAGATGACAAGCCTGTTGGCAGCTCATACTCTCCACTTTTGATATTGAACTCCATCACGTTGCTGGAACTAAACTGGCTGCCCCAGATGCCCTCTCCCGTCGCCCTGATCATGATACTGGCAGTCATGATAATGAAAATACCGTACTTCTTCCTCATTTCCTTTTTGTCTGACTCCTCGATACAGATCTACTTGATGTATTGGGTTCTTCTGACCCTCTTGATGATCCACTTTTCAAAATGGCGTCGGATGCCTTAGACGGCGTCTGCCTTCCCCCTATGAAGTCCGCCCTCTCCGATTGGCGATCCATGACGGTGTCCTCTATTTTTGTGACCATGCCTACATTCCCCCTGCCCACCGCACTGCTCTTCTTGCCCACCATCATGATCACCCCTCCACTGGCCACCCTGGCTGTTTCAAAACTGAAGAACTTGTCAAGCAAGAAGCTTGGTGGCCCTCAATGGGGGTTTACATTCGCAAATATGTTGAGGGTTGTGCCCTTTGTCAGCAAATGAAAGCGGATACTCACCCTGTTCGCCCCCCACTTGTTCCCATTCCCTCCTCTGCCACCCATCCCTTTTCACAACTCTCCGTTGATCTCATCACTGACTTGCCCATTAGTAACAGCTTTGATAGCATCATGGTCGTGGTAGACCATGGCCTTACAAAGGGGTGATTCTCATCCCTTGTTTGAAAACAATCACCTCTGAGGGCATAGCAAAACTATTTCTGAAACATGTCTACCGTCGATTCAGCCTCCACGACAAGGTCATCTCTGATTGTGGCCCGCAATTCCTGTCCAGATTCTCCAAAGAACTCACTCGACTTCTCAATTATCAAATTGCACCATCTACCGCATATCACCCACAGACAGATGGCCAGATGGAAAGGCTTAATCAGGAGCTGGAAACCTACCTTCACATCTATTGCCGAAATAATCCTGATGAATGGGTAGAACACCTTCCTATTGCATAATTTGTTCATAATCACCAAAAACACAATGCCCGCAATGCTTCCCCCTTCTTTCTGATGATGGGATACAAACCACGTGCCATCCCTCATCTTATCTCCGACTCCCCAGTACCATCAGTGGAAGAATGAGTATGCTCACTACAGAAAATCAGGGAAGAAGTGATCACTTGTCATAACTTGGCAATGCAGAAAATGGCCGAACGCTCCCATGGGAAGAAATACACCCCATGGAAAGTTAATGACAAGGTGTGGCTATCTGCAGAAAACCTCCAATTAAAACTCCCATCTCGGAAACTTGCACCAAAACGATATGGACCATTCCCAATCAAAGAAGTCTTATCACCTATCACATTCAAACTCCGATTACCAAAACAATGGAAGATCCATCCCATATTCCACACCTCTGTCTTATCCACCTATAGCGAAACAGACATACACGGTCCGAACTTCCTGGAACCACCACCTGACGTCATTGAAGAAGAAGAAGAATATGAAATCAACGCAATCTTATCCCATAAAGGATCTGGTAAATGCCAATGATATCTCGTATCTTGGAAAGGGTACTCGTCAGCTGATAATGAATGGATCCCAGAAGACAATCTCCGAAACTCTGCTCGAATTCTGAAGGCATATAAGATGAAGCATGCCCTTTGATGCTCTCTACCCACCTCAGAATCATCCATGTCTAACACCTCGCAAATGTCTTCTGCCCCCATTAACACTTCAGACTCTGAAATCACTCTCGTTAACCGACCTTCCTTCATCACCCCTGTACCTCTTTCCCACCAGTACACCGTCGCCAACCTCAAAGATCTTGAGGATCCCTCCCAAGAAAATTACCATAATGTCATCTCAGACATTGAAAACACCTCCCTCATCATCTCCACCCTCCTTTGTCAAGGGCACGCCATCGAAATCGACAATAAGCTCCAACATCACCACAACCACATCCCCCAACTCGTCATTAATCTCATTCACACTGCCTCTTTACTGTGCAGACTTGCCACCGAAATCAAGGATGAGCACATCCAGCAGTGCCTCTACCATATCAAAAGATGCATTCAACATTATGGCGTGTTGTTGCTCCCTGATACTTTTAAGAGTGATGTCGAGGAGGTTATCCATATCATTGCAGAACGTCAGGCCAGTGTCGCATGCCCTCCATCTTCGCACAACATTAATCAAACACATACATCACTTACCTCTTCCTATTTGACACCTTATCCTCATGTTGATGCTCTTCAGGGCCTACTATCTAGTGTCGAGGAGGCATCGACATTCATCGTAAAAGACCTCCATCTTCGCGTAGTGGGAAGCCCAAGCGCACAGAGAACCTTAGAAAAGATAGCCACCACCGCCCTCCCTTCCTACGCAGAAAAGACGCACCCAGATTGGGTTAGTGACGCCACCCTTGCAGCACAACTCACACTGCTGAAGATTCATCCCCCTCTCATTATTCCATTGGAGGAAGAGCTTGCCTCCACTATGCACATCCTAGAAGAAACCAATTTTGTCTGTACTGAGGAGCACCCAGCAGCTCTTTACACAGCATTTACCGATACTCATGAAGAGATCATCGCTGCCAGGGTAGTCCCCGATACACTTGACCTTCATAAAGACCTCCCTACTGCCACTCTTACCTCCCCTTCCGCCTCCAGGCACATTCCTATCGAAGCCTTCAGGCAGACCTCCCCTTCAACTCCGCCCCCTTTTCAGGGATCACTACCAGATGATTGACCATCTTGAAACTGAAAACGCCATTGTGGTGTGGTATCTGGCAAGGAGACAGCGCGACCTGCTAGTCCTAAACCACTTCCTATTCCATCCCCACTGTGTCAATCCCACTCCAACCGTGATGAGAATATGAAGTGTCACGTCTGTCACAGCTATGGTCATCGTCAGGCCACTTGCCCCCAGTATAAATGCTGTATCTGTGAAAACTTCCAACCCAGGCATCTTACATTATACTGCCCTCAGTTTCACAGAACTCCACCATTCACCCTTATGTACAAGAATGATGGCTTCTACGAGGTGCTTTGCATCTGGGAGACATACCTTGACTCAGTCCACACTGCCATCCCTAGGGTTGATGTGAAACAGCGGGATGAACTCAGACGACGAGGAGCCAAAGAAGCCACATATATGATGCGCCATACTGGAGGAGATGATGAGGACGATTTTGAATACTCTGACAACCCAATCTACTATCACAACCAGAGTGACTAAGTTGGTGACTTTGTCCATAAAACAGGGGTAATGTTACAATCATTGTACGCCCCTCTCTTTTCTTTCTTGTCCACATCTGTCTTTCTTATGCTTATATCATCATTTCCTTGTATATCACTTTCACCCACGATCACTTGACCGTACATTCATACATGACTCCTCTGACTCATTCTCACTTCTGACGTCATACATTCAACATGTTGTATTTCACTGCCTTCCGTTGTTGGATATGCAGTCGTTACATATCTCATGAGCCTGCCCTGAAGCACCCTTACACTTATGTATATAAGCTCGAGCAGATACACTGTATTTCTCCATTCTAATTTTACTGGGTTTTACCTGGATTCTTCCTTTGCTAAGGATCTCCAATCCTTAGTCATCTAAGATCATATCTAAGCTTAGCACACCTAAGTCTTAGTCTAAAGCGAAGCTTACCTTGCCTCGACTCAGCTAGTTCTGTGTACCTTTACTCAGACCTATCTTCATCGTTGTAGAACGTATTCGACTCAGCCAGTCTAGTCCTCTCTATGGACTAATCTGCCTTCGTCATTCACCTTGAACCCACAACTCTTGATACTGCTTATTTGTGGCAGTCGTGTTCAGAACTATCCCAGTTCATAACACAAGTGCAGTATAGAAGTCAGGGTGGTGGAAGTCTTTATAGGGGAACCCAATGTCTTTGCCCTTCAGCAATGGACAATAAATGGAAAGATGTCCAGGGGCGATAGTGTGGCAATACACACAGTGGTATTCGTCGCAGTTCTTGTGTCTGTGACCCACACCTTTACAGATGTGGCAGGTGCAATTCTCATCTGGGTTGAAAGTGGTTGCACATAGAGGTGGAGCGACAGTGACATGGCCATAAGCAGGATCTTGACTCAACATGCAACATCATTTTCCTGCTGCTTTAGTCTTGCAAAGCAGGTGTGAGTCATGCAGGATACTGGCTTGAAAGGGTCATTTACCCTTCTCTTTGGGCTCTGGTACTGGCCGCACCTCTTCTTCTTCTTTCTCGGCTGCAGCTATGAGTTTGCTGCATGATGATGGAGACATTGCACCTAACGTCGCGACTGGTACAAATTCTGGTAGTTTAACTACTACTGGGGGAAGGGTTGGTGATATGGGAGTGGGGGAGTATAACCCTGCTGGATGGTCTTCTGTCCAGGTCTTAAAGACCTCTGGTGATGGGGCGCAAGAGCGATGGTAGTTGGGAGGAGTGGTTTGCATTTGGATAATAGTATCAATGGAGTTCACTGTTCATACTGGTGGTGTCCATACTTCTTGTCCTTGTAGTATGTTTACTATGTCATTAATAGCATCTCATGCCTCACGAGAGGTTTCGACAGTCTGTTGGATGCTGTCAACAATGGCAGAAGTGGTTTCCGTGGCGCTTTGAATGGCAGCCAGCAAACCCACAAGGTTGCTAATAGTAGAACAAGGATTTGCAGGGAAGGTGGAACTTGTGAGAGCAATGCGGCTTGACTCGACCACCAAGTCCGGACTATGTGGTCTAAGAACTCCTGCTGACCTTTCATTAACGACTTGTATAGCTTCTCTGAGATCTTCCTCAAAACCATGAGGCAAGAGACATAAAGCATGAGTCCTAATGCGTTTCTGTAGGTGCATAATGCTAAGACGAATTTCTTGCTTAGAAATTTGCCTTGCCCACTGTTCCATGAGGATAGCGTTTTGGATGATGTGAATGATGAGAGAGGCAGCGAAGGCATCTCTCCTGATGATGATGTTGTTGACTTCAATGGCATATTCTTTGCACATGAGCACAGCTTCAATGAAGGTGTATTCTTTGAGGTCATCGAGATAGCAGGTGAACCACTTGGTGTTGGTGTCACAGTCATGGTCCTCTGCAGGGGTTGTGATGACAGCAATGGGACAAGCGTAATCATGAGCGATGGGGGAATGGTGGTGGACTGGGGTGACAAGGGCATCTGTGTCATCGGTACTGGTGAACTGGGAGATGGACGACGTGGAGGCATTGGGTGAGGCTGGAGTGGATGGGATGTAGACAGCGGAAGGCATATGATACAGAGCTGAGAGTGTCTGGTGCAGGAGATGATAGTGGTTCATGATGAAGAGCCACTCTACAGGTTGTGTCGCTTTTTATATGCTTTCAAGGTCCGCTCGGCGTTCTCCAGGTTTTCTTCTGGTAGCCACTCGTTATCTGCTGATGAATATCCTTTCCACGTTACTAAGTATCTCTGGCATTTACCGTTTCCTTTGTGGGCAAGTATCACTTCTACTTCATACTCTTCTTCTTCTTCGATGACGTCTGGGGCAGGTTCCAGGAAGTTTGGGCCATGGATGTCATTTTCACTAAAGGATGATAACTGAGAAGCATGGAACATGTTGTGGATCTTCCACTGCTTCGGGAGTTGGAGTGTGAATGTAATCAGGGATAATACAGCTTGGATCAGGAATGGTCCATAGCGCTTTGGTGCAAGCTTCCTTGATGGTAACTTCAGGCGCAAGTTTTCTGCCGATAACCAAACCTTATCTCCTACTTTCCATGGTGTGTACTTCTGCCTGTATGATTGCTCAGCCATCTTTTGCATAGCCAGATTGTGGCATGAGATCGCTTCTTCTCTGATCTTCTGTAACATGTGGACACGTTCTTCGGCTGTTGGTACAGTTGAGTCAGGATCAGATGCAGGATAGCGTGCAGTTCATATCCCATCATTAGGAAGAATGGTGATGCATTCCTGGTGTTGTGTTTTCTATGATTGTGTACAAATTCGGCTATGGGTAAATGTTCTACCCAATCTTCAGGGTTATTCCGGCAGTATATCTGGAGGTACATTTCTAATTCTTGGTTGAGGCGTTCTGTCTGGCCATCTGTCTGAGGGTGGTATGCTGTGGATGGTGCAACGCCGTATTTCAGGAGTCTTGCTAGCTCCTTCGAGAATCTGGATAAGAATTGTGGGCCTCTATATGAAATGATCTTGTCATGGAGCCCAAATCTTCTGTAAACATGCTTTAGAAATAGTTTGGCTACCCCCTCTGATGTGATCATTTTATGGCAAGGAGTAATAATTACCCCCTTCATAAGCCCATGGTCTACCACAACCATAATACTGTCAAAGCCCCCAGAGACAGGGAGGTCAGTGATGAGATCAACAGAGAGTTGGGCAAAGGGGTGTGTTGCAGAGGAGATTGGTGTGAGGGGTGGCTGGACCAGGTGGGTATCCACCTTCATCTGCTGGCATAGGGCGCAGCCATCAATGTATTTCCTAATATAGGAACCCATAGCTGGCCACCAAGCTTCCTGTTTGACCAATTCTTCAGTCTTAAAATGGCCAGGGTGACCCATGGTGGGGTGGTCATGATACCTGGCAAGGATCTTGGGATGATGCACAGGTGGGATATAGGCGTGATCCTTGTAGTACAAGATGTCTTTTTCAATCTTCCAATCAGACAATGCTGATTTCATAGGGGGAAGGCATATGCCATCAAGAGTGTCTGATGCGACCTTGAATATGGGATCATCCAGAGGGTCTGAGGACTGGAGAGTGTTGGCGAGGTCAACATCAAGAAGACGGACAAACATTGAATCTGGGAGAAGGACCTGATCAACATTGTCATCTTTTCCTGTCCCATGATCAGGTCTGTGAGAGAGAGTGTCTGGTGCTGCAAGTTTGCTCCCGGCAATGTGGTGTAGTTCGAGATCATACTCTGACAGGAACATCTGCCAACAAGCTTGGCGATGGGTGAGTTTCTGTGCAGTGTTGAAGTAAAGTAGGTTCTTATGATCTGTGAACACGATGATCGGGTGTGGGTTCCCTTCCAAATAGTGTCGCCATTCTGCCAGTGCTCTAATAACTGCCAATAGTTCTTGGTTGAAGATCTGGTAATTGTGTTCCACTGGGTTGAGTGACTGCGAGAGGTACACACATGGGTGATAAACACCGTTCTCATCTGTCTGTAGGAGGACTCCCCCCGTGGCTACCAATGAAGCATCTGTTGCAATAGCAAATTGTCTCATTGGGTCTGGATTTCATAGTACCGGTTTCATTTTAAACACATTCTTTAATGCATCAAAGGTGCTCTGCTCCTTTTCTGTCCAGGTGAACTTATTGTCCTTCTTCGTGAGGTCTACCAGGGGTTGTGTGATGTCAGAATAGTGAGGGACAAAGGATTGATAGAAGTTGCAAAACCCAAGGAACAACCAGACTTCAGAGACATTCTTTGGCACTTCCCATTTCCAGATTCCTTCGACTTTCTCAATATTCGATGTCACTTGGCTGGGGCGAATGACCATTCCTAAGTATTCTACCTCCTCCGCATCGAAGGTGCATTTTTCTGGTTTACAGAATAAGGTCTCTTTATGCAGTTTCTCCAATATCTGACATGTCCTCTTTCAGTGTTCTTCCAAGTCGTTCAAGAATATGAGGAGGTCGTCCATATAGACGATCAACCATCCCTCATTTAGTTCTTGCTGGAATGTGCGGTTCATATATGCTTGGAATGTTGCCGGCAAGTTACATAGACCAAAGAACATTACATTCAGTTCATAGAGTCTGAATTCCATGGTGAAAGCCACCTTCCATCGATTGTCAGGGTGTATTCAGATATTATTATACCCTGATTGGATATCCATCTTCATAAAGTATTTGGCTTTGTGAAGTTGGGCGATAAGTGATGTTGGTAGTGGAAGGGGGTAGGTGTTCTTTATGGTCCATTTGTTGATATACCAATAGTCTTGCATAGGTCGTAGGTCTCCGCTCTTCTTTCCAACAAAGAAAAATCTGCTCACCTGCAGGGATTTTGATTCTGATATAAATCCTTTGGCAAGATTCTCGTCTATGAAGGTTTTCACTGCTTCTCTTTCCTTAGGCGATAATGGATATATCTTCGAAACTCAGGGGACATATCCCAGTTTTGTCTCAATACGGTGGTCCGTTCCTGGTCATTCCAGTGGCAAGTGATTAAGACTGTCCTTGGCGAATACATCAGCAAAGTCATGAAGATAGGCAGGTACAAGCTCCTCAAAACTCTTCTTCTTCACTTCCTTCTCTGTGGTGGTGAACTCTTGCAATTTACTGCTGAACTTAAGAGGCATTGCTTGTTGTTCAGCATAAGATGTTCCATCGTGCGTGAGAGGGGTATCCATAGAGACATCCTCTATGACCCAGACCATTTCACCATTGAGTGCATATTCTGCTAGGAATTCTCCTTCATCCAAGGGGTAATCTGCAACATTTCTAACTGGTTCCTCTAGTGTGTCCATCCATACATCGTCTTTTGTGTCAAAGACTGATGAGTCATCATCTTCTTCAGTGGGTAGGAGGGCAGGTGTCATTTCTTCATCGGGGAC
Source organism: Suillus decipiens (assembly GCA_016695475.1). Classification (NCBI taxonomy): domain Eukaryota; kingdom Fungi; phylum Basidiomycota; class Agaricomycetes; order Boletales; family Suillaceae; genus Suillus; species Suillus decipiens. The sequence continues at coordinate 36,905 of MU173118.1, read as the reverse complement.
TTCTTCAATAGAGGTGAAGGGAGGAGGCATAGTGTTACAATCGCTGTACACCCCTATTCATTTTCCCTTCGCTTATGTCATTATTACCTTATTGGTTGTACTCTTACACAGTCATATGACCTCGATTTTCTCCCACAGTCACTTGACTGTACGTTCATACTTTGTTCCATCCTATTCTGTAACATTCTCTTGACGTCATCATTCTATGACATTCTCTCGACTCATGCTTTCTATGATGTTCTGTCACATTCCATTGACTCACATTGTAGCATACTATATGTGGTTATCTACCGCTTGTGTCTACTTAGAGCCTGCCCTAAAGTCCCTATGTACTTTAGTATTTAAAGGCTTTCTTGTACTTGTAGATTCCTCACTTGAATCTTACTGGGTTTTATCTGGAACATCCTTTGCTAGAGCCTCTCAACTCTAGTTGTCATTGTGAAGTTGTCTTCGAAGCCTTAGCACTCCTAAGTCTTTGTCTGAACACAATTATATTCGACTTAGCCAGTTTTATCTTGCTTCACAACACGAACCTGTCTTAGTCATCTGACAATGTCATATTCTTTTATATGTAAAGTGTTGATATGTTAATGACCGCTGTTCTCTTTTGAACCGTTGTTCAATGAGCCCATCCCAGTCGTAACAAAAGATTCAAGTTCTTCACATGCCACACATCTGTGAGCGCCATGACACCAGACCCCAGACACCACCAATAATTAGCCAGACTCGCCATGATGTGAACCCTGATTCTGCCACAACGCAGCCCAGACCAAAGCTTGACTAATATGTACAGGTACTGCCGATACTGAAGACATCATGTCCGGATCATCATCCACAGTAAAGATCACCACACCCGAACTCAAGGCAGGGCTACCCATGCAATTTGATGGGACCCCAGCAGACGCTAAGAGGTGGTTATACTCAGTGAAGACCTACTTCTCTATTAATGCCAGCTACTACGACACCAATGAGAAACAAATCGCCACCGCCCTCGCCTACATGAAGAATGGGACGGCAGGAGCATGGGCGTTGAACTTCTACTCTAAGGTGTTTGAAGCAGGAGAAGCATGGGGAAAATTTGAGGACTTTGAGAAGCAATTCAAAGCCTCGTTTGTCACCGCCAATGAGAAAGTCAGTGCCATGACCAGAATTGGATGCATCAGACACACCAGGAGCCTCACAGAATACATCGCCAAATTCCATACCCTTATGGCTGAATCAGCCCTCAAAGAGAGCACTGCTCTCATCTACTTCTTTGAGCAAGGGTTGAAACCTGGTCTCCAATGTGCCATCTGTCAGATGGAGACTGTCCCCGTTACTATCGACTCCTATATCTCCATGGCAATAGTCCAGAATGCCAAATGGGAGAGGTACTCTGCAGTAAGGAAAGGAGAAGGGAATGGGAAGAAGAAGAATGGACATAAGTACATTCCTAACTCCAGGAAATCAGACCCCGATGCCATGGAGGTCAATCGCCTTACTGACGCGGACCACTGTGAATATATGAAGAAAGGCCAGTGCTTCCACTGCGCCCAGATGGGCCACCGTGCCAACAAGTGCCCGAAGAAGAAAGTCCCTGTTAGGAAACAGGAGATCGAAGAAGAAGGAACTGAGACGGAGGAAGAAGAAGCTTGGAGACTTGCTGAGGATTTTTAATCTGGGAAGCTAAGTCGTCGACGATAGACTTCCCCATTAGACCTTTACAACTTGTATGCAAAGTAGGAGAGAGAAAGGAAATGTGCATCCCGATTACCCTTTTCTCCCAAGTTTATAAAGACCCAGTCGACACCACAGCAGTCATCGATTCTGGAGCAGCCGGAACATTCATCTCCGATCAATTCGTCAAAGACCACCACATTCGAACCCACCCTCTGAAGAAACCCTTTGCTGTCACAACCGCCGATGGTAGCTACTCGAAGGGGGGGCTGATTTCCAGATACTGCATGCTCCATGTCAAAGTTGATGAGTGTGTTATGTTCGGAAAATTTAATATCATGCAGCTAGGATGACGAGACCAGATACTTCTTGGTATCCCTTGGCTTAAAGCCATGAACCCCACCATTGACTGGGCGGCAGAAACACTACAACTCCCAGCGACTGAATGATTGGCGGAGGTCAAAAGAAGCATCAATGATGCAAGAAAGGGTAACAAGTTAAAACCCTTCTTCCGCCTCAATACAACACCTAGATGGGCCCAATCAAGGCTTAGGAAAGCTGGGCCTAGAGAAGAACCCTCGCTAAAAGGGGTCGAACTGCAGCCTATGGAAGTCAATCAGACACCAAAAGGAGCGCCATTACCAAAGCAAGAAGAGGCGCCAAGACCCTTTTTGCCAATGAAAGAAGATCCCCAACCGATACTGCTGACACCGAGGGTGGTCTTACCACTGAGACCCATATTGCCTATAATTAGGCCAAAGAAGAGGGTGGCAGAGCTAGAAGAAGTATTCCGCCCAAAGCCTGTTGCCAAAGAGCAAAGGCCTATCGAAGAACAGAGGAAGAATAAGAGGAAGGCGGAGCTAGAAGAATCATTCTGCCCAGCACCTGCTGTCAATGAACAGCGACCGATCGAGGAGCAAAAGAAAGGAAAGAGGAAGGCAGACCGAAGCGTCAGTACCAAACGAAGAAACCCAATGCCCCCTCCCTTCGCCTCTATCAAAGAGATCCCTGACAAAGAAGCGACACCAACCCTGGCCTTACTCCCCACCAATGATGATGATGAACCACCAAACTTTGATACTAAGGATGATGTTTGGATGGATACTCATGAAGAACCAGTCAGAAACATTGCAGATTATCCTTTGGAAGAAGGAGAGTTTTTAGCAGAATATGCACTCAATGGTGAAACAGTCAGGATTATAGAAGACTTCTCTATGGACACACCCCTCACATGTGATGGTACCTCCTATGCTGAACAACATGCAACCCCTCTTAAGTTCAGCAGCAAATCGCAGGAGTTTGCCACAGCAGAGAAGGAAGCAAAGAAGAAAAGTTTCGAAGAGCTAGTACCTGTTTACCTCCATGACTTCGCCAATGTATTCGCCAAAGATGGTCTTAATCACCTGCTACCTGAATGACCCAGAACCAACCACTGTATTGAAACAAAACTTGGATATGTCCCCACGGTTTCAAAAATCTATCCACTATCTCTGAAAGAACAGGAGGCCATAAAGACCTTTATAGATGAGAACCTCGCTAAAGGATTTATCTCAGAATTGAAATCCCCACAAGCGAGCAGGTTTTTCTTTGTTGGAAAGAAGAGCGGAGATCTCAGACCTACACAAGATTACAAGTATATTAACAAATGGACTATAAAGAACGCCTACCCCCTTCCACTACCAACTTCGCTCATCACTAGACTTCATAAAGCGAAGTACTTCACAAAGATGGATATTCGGTCAGGATATAATAATATCCGAATACACCCTGACGATCGATGGAAGGCAGCCTTCACTACGGAATTTGGGCTCTATGAACCAAACATCATGTTCTTTGGTTTCTGTAACTCACTGGCGACATTCCAAGCGTATATGAACCGCACATTTCAACAGGAGTTAAACAAAGGATGGCTCATCATCTATATGGATGACCTCCTTATATTCTCAAATGATCTAGAGGAACACCAGAAGAGGATGCGCCAAATATTGGAGAAACTACATAAGGAAACTCTATTTTGCAAACCAGAAAAATGCACCTTTGATGCCGAAGAAGTCAAGTACCTTGGTATGGTCATTCGCCCAGGACAGGTCACATCAGATATCGAGAAGGTGGAAGGCATTAGGAAATGGGAAGTACCCAAGAACGTCTCAGAAGTATGCTCGTTCCTGGGATTTTGTAACTTTTATTGTTCCTTCGTCCCTCACTACTCCGACATCGCACGACCTCTCGTAGACCTGACGAAGAAAGATAACAGATTCACATGGGCGGAGAGAGAACAGGGTGCTTTTGACACATTGAAACACGCGTTCACAATGAAACCGGTATTACATAACCCAGACCCAGCCAAGCAGTTTGCTATCGCAACCAATGCATCTCTTGTAGCCACAGGAGGGGTCCTCCTTCAGACAGACGAAAATAGTGTCTACCACCCCTGCGCTTATCTCTCACAGTCACTCAATCTGGCAGAACGTAACTACCAGATCTTTGATCGTGAACTGTTGGCAGTTATTAGGGCACTAGCTGAATGGAGACATTACCTCGAAGGAAACCTGCACCCGATCATTGTATTCACTGACCACAAGAACCTACTCTATTTTAACACAGCCCAGAAGCTGATGCGTTGTCAGGCTAGATGGCAGATGTTCTTATCAGAATACGATCTGGAACTCCACCATGTTGCAGGAAGTAAACTGGCCACACCAGATGCCCTATCACGACAGCCCAACCATGGAACAGGAAAGGACGATAACACCGACCAGGTCCTCCTCCCCAATTCTATGTTTGTCCGGCGACTAGACATTGACCTTGCCAATACTTTCTGCACTTCAGGCCCGCTGGATGATCCAGTGTTTAAGGTCACATCCGACGCCCTAGATGGCGTATGTCTACCACCGATGAAATCAGTGCTGTCCGATTGGAAGATTGAGAAGGATATCTTGTATTACAAGGATTGTGCCTATATCCCCCCAGCACACCGACCCGAAATCCTTGCTAGATATCATGACCACCCCACCATGGGTCACCCCGGCCATTTTAAGACTGAAGAACTCATCAAACAGGAAGCCTGGTGGCCTGGTATGGGTTCCTATATTAGGAAATATGTTGATGGCTGCACCTTGTGTCAGCAGATGAAGGTGGATACCCATCCAGTCCGCCCACCTCTCACACCGATCCCCTCCTCCGCGATGCACCCCTTTGCCCAACTTTCAGTTGACCTTATCACGGACCTCCCCATATCCAGAGGCTTTGACAGTATCATGGTTGTGGTCAACCATGGGCTTATGAAGGGGGTAATTATTACTCCATGCAACAAAATGATCACCTCAGAGGGAGTAGCCAAGTTATTTTTGAAACATGTCTATAGAAGATTTGGGCTCCATGATAAGCTCATCTCAGATAGAGGCCCGCAATTTCTATCCAGATTCTCGAAGGAGCTAGCCAGACTCCTAGAATACAACATCGCACTGTCTACTGCATACCACCCTCAGACAGATGGCCAGACTGAACGTCTCAACCAGGAACTAGAGACGTATCTCTGGATATACTGCCGGAATAACCCTGAAGACTGGGTAGAGCATCTACCAATCGCAGAATTCATGCACAACCACTGAAAGCACGATGCACGAAACGCATCACCGTTCTTCCTGATGATGGGATATGAACCATGTGCCATCCCACATCTGATCCCCGACTCAACCGTACCGACTGCCGAAGAATGAGTCCGCATGCTGCAGAAGATCAGAGAAGAAGCCATCTCATGCCACAACCTTGCCATGCAAAAGATGGCAGAACAATCGTACAGGCAGAAATATACCCCATGGAAGATAGGAGATAAAGTTTGGCTATCAGCGGAGAACTTACACCTAAAGCTACCCTCGAAGAAGCTCGCACCGAAACGATACGGACTGTTCTCGATCACCGCAGTCTTATTGCCAATCACTTTCAAATTAGAGCTCCTGAAGCAGTGGAAGATTCATGACACGTTCCATGCTTCCCAGTTATCATCCTACAGCAAAAACGACATACATGGCCCAAACTTCCTTGAACCTGCACCTGACATCATAGAAGAAGAAGAAGAATACGAAGTGGAAGTGATACTATCCCATAAAGGGAATGGCAAACACTGAAGATACTTGGTGACGTGGAAGGGATACTTGTCGGCTGATAACCAATGGCTGCCAGAAGCTAACCTGGGGAATGCCGAGCGGATCTTGAAAGCATATAAAAAGTGACACAACCTGTGAAGTGGCCCTTCAACCCGAACCACTATCATCTTCAGCCTCTACCAGTGCTTTTGAAACCAATCTACATGCCTTCCACAGTATACATCCCATCGACCCCAGCTTCACCCAATGCCTCCACATCAGAGATCACAGAATCATCCATCTCCCAGTTCACAGACACCACTGACAACACCAATGCCCTCACCATCCCAGTCTGCCACCGTTCCCCCATCGCTCATGATTACACTCGTCCCATTGCCGTCGTTACCACCCCTGCAGAAGACCATGCCTGCAACACTAACACAGAGCAGTTCACCCACTACCTCGACGACCTCGAAGAATACACCTTTATTGAAGCCATGCTCATGTGTGAAGAGTACGCCATCGAGGTCGACAACATCATTATCTGAAGAGACACCTTTGCAGCCTCTCTCGTCATCCACATCATCCAAAATGCCATCCTCATGGAGCAATGGGCAAGAAGAGTTGCCAAACCAGAGATCCGCATTAGCCTTATGCACCTTCAGAAACGCATTAGGACTCACACTCTATGTCTTCTGCCTCGTGGTTTTGAGGAAGACCTTAGAGAATCTACACGAGTCATTAATGAAAGGTCAGCGGGAACTCTTAGACCACATAGTCCAGACTTGGCGGTCGAGTCAAGCTGCATTGCTCTCACGGATACCACCTTCCCTGCAAATCCTCATTCTACTATTAGCAACCTTGTGGGTCTGCTGGCTGCCATTCAGAGCGCCACTGAAACCACTTCCGCCATCATTGAAAGCATCCAAGAAACAGTCAAAACCTCTCATGAGGCACAAAACACTATTAACGATGTAGTAAATGTACTTAGAGGACAGGAGCCCCATACACCACCGCTGCGCATGGTGAACCCGATTGACACTATCATTCGCGCCCAAACCATGTCCCCTAGTTACCACCACTCCCACGCCCCGTCCCCAGAAGTTGTGAAGACTTGGACAGAAGAACACCCTGTGGGGTTATACTCCCCCGCTCCTTTAACACCGACTCTCCCACCAGTGGTAGTGCAACTACCAGACTTCATCCCTGTCTCAGCTCTAGGAGCCACCTCCCCATCATCACGCAGTGAGCTAATAGCTGCTGCTGAGAAAGAAGAAGAGATGTGGCTAGTACCAGAACCACATGATAAGGGCAAACGTCCCTTTCGAACCATCATCCCACACGACACACACCCAATTAAGAAAACTAAAGCAATGGGAAAGAGACGCCGCTCGCAAAGTCAAGACCCTGCTTACAGTTATGTCGCTGCCACCCCTCCTTTACACGCATCTGCTTCCAACCCCGACACAAATCATACCTGTCGCATCTGTCAAGGTGTTGGTCATCAACACAAGGGCTGCGAAGAATATCACTGTGTGTATTGCCACACCATCGCCCCCGGACATCTGTCCATTTATTGTCCCTTGCTGAAAGGCAAAGATGTCAGGTTCCCCTATAAAGACTTCTGCCACCCCAATTTCTACTCCGCATTAGCAGCTCTCAAGTTAGAAGAAGATGAGAAGTACGTGTGCACTTGTCAAGAAGAAGACGAGGCCGTGCTATCAAAAACAACTTTGACGAAGATGGCCACTTCATCTCTGATGACCCCATCTATTGGGCTAATCAAAGTGAGTGAAGAATGGTGTCTTCACCATAACAACGGGGGTAATGTTACAATTGCTGTATGCCCCTATTCATTTTCCCTTTGCTTATGTCATTATTACCTTATCGGTTGTACTCTTACATGGTCATATGACCTCGATTTTCTCCCACAGTCACTTGACTGTACGTTCATACTTTGTTCCATCCTATTCTATAACATTCTCTTGACATCATCATTCTACGACATTCTCTTGACTCATGCTTTCTATGATGTTCTGTCACATTCCATTGACTCACATTGTAGCATACTATATGCAGTTATCTACCGCTTGTGTCTACTTAGAGCCTGCCCTAAAGTCCCTATGTACTTTAGTATTTAAAGGCTTCCCTGTACTTGTAGATTCCTCACTTGAATCTTACTGGGTTTTATCTGGAACATCCTTTGCTAGAGCCTCTCAACTCTAGTTGTCATTGTGAAGTTGTCTTCAAAGCCTTAGCACTCCTAAGTCTTTGTCTGAACACAATTATATTCGACTTAGCCAGTTTCATCTTGCTTCACAACACGAACCTGTCTTAGTCATCTGACAACATTGTATTCTTTTATATGTAAAGTGTTGATATGTTAACGACTGCTGTTCTCTTTTGAACTGTCATTCAACGAGCCCATCCCAGTTGTAACACATGGGGTTCCTGCATTCGGTACTGATGCTTCGATCGGCTTTCCTCTTTCCTTTCCTTTGCTCTTCAATGGGTCGCTGCTCTTTGACAGCAGGTGCTGGACAGAATGATTCTTCTAGCTCCGCCTTCGTCTTGTTCTTCTTCTGTTCTTCCAGAGGCCTCTGTTCGTTGACAGCTGGCCTTGGACAGAATGATTCTTCTAGCTCTGTCACCCTCTTCTTCGGCCTCGCTATAGGCAATACTGGTCTAGGATCTCTAGGTTTCAGTGGTGCTGACCTAGGTTCCTCCTCCATAGGTGACGCTGGTCTCCACATCTCTTCTTTCTCTTTCTGTGGCAGTGGCGCTCCTTTTGGCATTTCATCCACTTCCATGGGTTGAGGCTTGGCACTCCACAGAGGAGGTTCTTCTTTTGGACTGGCCTTTCTAAGCCTCAATTGGGCCCATCTGGGGGTCGTGCCTGGGCAGAAGAATGGTTTGAGTTTATTGTCCTTCCTTCTGTCGTTGATGCTCTTCTCGACTTCTTTGGATCATTTAGTGGCTGGGAGTCGTAGTGTTTCTGTGGCCCAGTTGATAACAGGGTTCATGGCTTTGAGCCAGGGGATTCCAAGGAGAATCTGGTTGCGTCGTCCAAGCTGAGTGACGTTGAATTTTCTGAACATAACACGCTCATCAATTTTGACATGGAGCATACAGTATCTGGAAATCAACCCCCCCTTCAAATAACTCCCATCAGCAGTGGTTACCACAAAGGGTTTCTTGAGAGGATGGGTTCGGATGCAGTGGTCTTTGATGAACTGGTCTGAGATGAATGTGCTGGCAGCTCCTGAGTCTATGACTGCTGTGGTTTTGACTAGATCCTTATGAACTCGGGAAAAAAGGGTAATTGGGATCCGCATTTCCTTTCTTTCTCCTACTTTGCGTACAAGTCATAAGGGTACAATAGGGAAGTCTGTCATCGACTCAGCTTCCCAAATTAAAAATCCTCAGCGAGTCTCCAAGCTTCTTCTTCCTTGGTTTCTTCTTCTACTTTGATCTCCTGCTTCCTAACAGGGACCTTCTTCTTCGGGCACCGATTAGTGCAGTGTCCTGTCTGGGCACAGTGGAAGCACTGGCCCTTCCTCATATACTCCTTTCTATCAGCCTCAGTAAGGCGATCGACCTCCATGGCGTTGGGGTCGGATCTCTTGGAGTTGGGGGCGTGCTTGGGTCCATTCTTCTTCTTCCTGTTCCCTTCTCCTTTCCTTACTGCAGCATACCGCTCCCAGTTGGAGTTCTGGACGATAGCAGCAGAAATGTAGGATTCAATGGTGATGGGGACTGTTTCCATCTGACAGATGGTGCATTGGAGGCTGGGCTTGAGTCCTTGCTCAAAGAAGTAGATAAGGGTGGTGCTTTCTTTGAGGGCCGATTCAGCCATGAGAGTGCAGAACTCAGAGATGTATTCTGTGAGATTCCCAGTGTGCTTGATGCGTCCCATCTTTGTCATAGCGCTAACTTTTTCATCAGCAGTGACGAACGATGCTTTGAAACTCTTTTTGAAGTCCTCGAACTTTCCCCATGCTTCTCCTGCTTCGAACACCTTAGAGTAATAGTTGAGAGCCCATGCTCCAGCCATCCCACTCTTCATGTAGGCGAGAGCTGTGGCAATCTGCTTCTCATCTGTGTCATAGTAGGTTTTGTTGATGGAGAGGTATGTCTTTACTGAGTATAGCCATCTCTTGGCATCAGTAGGGGTTCTGTTGAACTGACTTGGTAACCCAGCCTTGAGTTCTGGCATAGTAATCTTTACTGATCTGGACATGTTGTCTCTGTGTTAAGCAAGCTTTGATCTGTTCTGTGTCATGGCAGGTTCAGGGTTCACTTCATGGTGAGTCTGGCTGAAGTCAGTGGTGTCTGGGGGTTCTGGTATCTGATGCTCACAGATGTGTGGCGTGCAAAAAACTTGAATCTTTTGTTATGACTGGGATGGGCTTGTTGATGACTGCTCAGAAGAGAGCGGTGATTAACAATGGTATCAGCATCATAGTACAAAAGAGTACTATGCTTCAGATGACGAAGGCAGACTAGTACTAGAGAGGACTAGACTGGCTGAGTCAAATATAATTGTGCTCGGTGAAGACTTAGGAGTGCTAAGGCTTCGAAAGATGACTTCAATGATGACTAGAGTTGAGAGGCTCTAGCGAAGGATATTCCAGGTAAAACCCAGTAAGATTCAAGTAAAGAATCTACAAGTACAAGGGGACCTTTAAATACTAAAGTACGTAGGGACTTTAGGGCAGGTCTGAAGCAGATGTAACCGACGACTAGTCATATATGGTATGCTACAACATGAGTCAATGGAATGCCATAGAATGTCATAGAAAGCATGAGTCAATGTCCAGAGAATGTCATAGAATAGAACAAAGTATGAATGTATGGCCAAGTGGTCGTGGGAGAAGTGTAGAGGTCATCTAACCGTGTAAGAGTACAACTGATAAGGTAATAGTGACATAAGCAGGAAAGAAATGAATAGGGGTGTACAACGATTGTAACAGACTTACCTTTTCATCACCCTTTCTCATACTCTCGATTGAACTGTTGTTGCTCCTCTTCAGCTTCCAGGTGCTTCCTGCAGCTGGTCT